>NW_021029157.1:441051-569544 GCF_004153795.1 Camellia sinensis | reverse complement strand
GTAGCAAGAGGATCAATTAGTGTACTAGTGTTCGAACGACTAATGCATGGAAATGCAAGTAAACACCATAATTACATATCTACCGTCACGCAAGAGGGTCCGAATAAGTGTCCATGTGTTTAAACCCTAATGCATTAGAAAGGGCAAGTAAAGATCATAATTACATATCTGCCATCATGCAAGAGGGTCTGATTAAATGTCCGTGTGTTTGAACACAAATGTATGTGAAATGGCTAGTAAACACCATAATTACATATCTGCCACGATACAGGATGGTCCGAATAAGTGTCCGAGTGTTCGATCGCTAATGCTTGAGAAATAGCATGTAAACACCACAATTACATATCTATCATCATGCAAGAGGATCTGAATACTAAACAAAATAATTACATATCTGCCATCGTGCAAGAGGGTCCGAATAAGTGTCTGACTGTTTAAACTATAATACACGAGAAATGGCAAGTAAACGCCATAATTACATATCTGCCATAATGCAAGAGGTTCTGAATAAGTGTCCGAGTGTTCGAACCCTAATGTATGTGAAATGGCCAGCAAACACCGTAATTACATATCTGCCATCATGCAAGTGGATCCGAATACGTGTCCGTGTGTTTAAACCCTAATGTATGAGAAATGGCAAGTAAACATCATAATTACATATTTGCCATCGTGCATGAGGGTCCGAATTAGTGTACTAGTGTTCGAATGCTAATGCATGGGAAATGGCAAGTAAACACCATAATTACATATCTACCATCACACAAGTGGGTCCGAATAAGTGTCCAAATGTTTAAACCCTAATGCATTAGTAATGACAAGTAGACATCGTAATTACGTATCAGCCATCATGCAAGGGGGTCCAAATAAGTGTACTAGTGTTCGAACACTAATGCATGAGAAGTGGCAAGTAAACACCATACTTACATGTCTACCATCATGCAAGAGGGGCCGAATAAGTGTCCAAGTGTTTAAACCCTAATGCATTAGAAATGCCAAGTAAACACCATCATTGCATATCTGCCATCATGCATGACAGTCTGATTAAGTGTCCAAGTGTTCGAACCCTTATGTATGAGAAATGGCTAGTAAACACCATAATTACATACGTGCTATCATGCAAGAGGATCAGAATACATGTCCATATGTTTAAACCCTAATGCACGAAAAATGGCAAGTAAACAACACAATTTCATACCAACCATCATGCAAGAGGGTTCGAATAAGTGTCCGTGTGTTCGAACCCATTAGTATGAGAAATGGCTAGTAAACACCATAATTACATATCAGCCATCATGCAAGAGGATCCGAATACGTGTCCGTGTGTTTAAACTCTAATCCATGAGAAATGGCAACCAAACACCATAATTACATATCTGCCATCATGCAAGATGGTCCGAATAAGTGTCCCAGTGTTTAAACCCTAATACATGAGAAATGTTAAGTAAACACCATAATTACATATCTGCCACCATGCAAGAGGATCCGAATACGTGTCCGTGTGTTTAAACCCTAATGCGTGAGAAATGGCAAGTAAACACCATAATTACATATCTGCCATCATGCAAGAGGGTCCGAATAAGTGACCGAGTGTTCGAACCCCAATGCGTGAGAAATGGCTGGTAAAGACCATAATTACACATCTGCCATCATGCAAGAGGATCCGAATACGTGTCCGGGTGTTCGAACCCTAATGTATGAGAAATGGCTAGTAAACACCATAATTACATATCAGCCATCATGCAAGAGGATCCGAATACGTGTCCGTGTGTTTAAACCCTAATGCATGAGAAATGGCAACCAAACACCACAATTACATATCTGCCATCGTGCAAGAGGGTCCGAATAAGTGTATTAGTGTTCGAACGCTAATGCATGAGAAATGGCAAGTAAACACCATACTTACATATCTACCATCATGCAAGAGGGTCCGAATTAGTGCCCAAGTGTTTAAACCCTAATGCATTAGAAATGGCAAGCAAGCACCATAATTACATATCTGCCATCATGCAAGGCGGTCTGATTAAGTGTCCGAGTGTTCGAACCCTAATGTATGAGAAATGAGTAGTAAACACCATAATTACGTATCTGCCATCATGCAAGAGGATCTGAATACGTGTCCGTGTGTTTAAACCCTAATACATGAGAAATGGCAAGTAAACACCATAATTACATATCAGCCATCATGCACGAGGGTCCGAATAAGTGACCGAGTGTTCGAACCCTAATGTATGAGAAATGGCCAGTAAACACCATAATTACATATCTGCCATCATGCAAGAGGATCCGAATACGTGTCTGTGTGTTTATACCCTAGTGCATGAGAAATGGCAACTAAACACCATAATTACATATCTGCCATCGTGCAAGAGGGTCTGAATAAGTATCCGAGTGTTTAAACTCTAATCCATGAGAAATGGCAAGTAAACACCATAATTACATATCTGCCATGATACAAGACGGTCCGAATAAGTGTCCGAGTGTTCGATCGCTAATGCATGAGAAATAGCAAGTAAACACCATAATTACATATCTGCCATCATGCAAGAGGATCTAAATACGTGTCCGTGTGTTTAAACCATAATGCATGAGAAATGGCAACTAAACACCACAATTACATATCTGCCATGATACAAGACGGTCCGAATATGCGTCCGAGTGTTTAAACTCTAATACATGAGAAATGGCAAGTAAACACCATAATTACATATCTGCCATAACGCAAGAGGGTCTGAATACGTGTCCGAGTGTTCGAACCGTAATGTATGAGAAATAGCCAGCAAACACCGTATTTACATATCTGCCATCATGCAAGACGATGCGAATACGTGTCCGTGTGTTTAAACAATAATGCAGGAGAAATGGCAAGTAAACATCATAATTGCATATCTGCTATCGTGCAAGAGGGTCCGAATTAGTGTACTACTGTTCGAACGATAATGCATGGGAAATGGCAAGTAAACACCATAATTACATATCAACCATCACGCAAGAGGGTCCGAATAAGTGTTCAAGTGTTTAAACCCTAATGCATTAGAAATGGCAAATAAACATCATAATTACATATCTGCCATCATGCAAGAGGGTCTGATTCAGTGTCCATGTGTTTGAACACTAATGTATGAGAAATGGCTAGTAAACCCCATAATTACATATCTGCCATCGTGCAAGAGGATCCGAATACGTGGCCGTTTGTTAAAACCCTAATGCATGAGAAATGGCAAGTAAACACCATAATTACATATCTGCCATGACACAAGACGATCCGAATAAGTGTCTGAGTGTTCAATCGCTAATGCTTGAGAAATAGCGAGTAAACACCATAATTACATATCTGCCGTCATGCAAAAGGATCCGAATACGTGTCCGTGTGTTTAAACCCTAATGCATGAGAAATGGCAAGTAAACACCACAACTACATATCTGCCACCAGGCATGAGGGTCTGAATAGGTGACCGAGTGTTCGAACCCTAATGTGTGAGAAATGGCTAGTAAACACCATAATTACATATCTGCCATCATGCAAGAGGATCCGAATACGTCTCTGTGTGTTTAAACCCTAATGCATGAGAAATGGCCACTAAACACCATCATTACATATCTGCCATCGTGCAAGAGGGTCCGAATAAGTGTACTAGTGTTCGAACGCTAATGCATGACAAATGGCAAGTAAACACCATACTTACATATCTACCATCATTCAAGAGGGTCCGAATAAGTGTCTAAGTGTTTTAACCCTAATGCATTAGATATGGCAAGTGAACACCATAATTGCATATCTGCCATCATGCAAGACGGTCTGATTAAGTGCCCGAAAGTATGAGAAATGGCTAGTAAACACCATAATTACATATCTGTCATCAGGCAAGAGGATCCGAATACGTGTCCGCGTGTTTAAACCCTAATGCATGAGAAATGACAACTAAACACCATAATTACATATCTGCCATAATGCAAGAGGGTCTGAATAAGTGTCCGAGTGTTCGAACCCTAATATATGAGAAATGGCTATCAAACACCGTAATTACATATCTGCGATCATGCAAGAGGATCCGGATACCTGTCCGTGTGTTTAAACCCTAATGCATGAGAAATGGCAAGTAAACACCATAATTACATATCTGCCATGATACAAGACGGTCCGAAAAAGTGTCCGAGTGTTCGATCGCTAACGCATGAGGAATAGCAAGTAAACACTATAATTACATATCTGCCATCTTGCAAGAGGATCCGAATACGTGTCCGTGTGTTTAAACCCTAATGCATGAGAAATGGCAACTAAGCACCATAATTACATATCAGCCATCGTGCAAGAGGGTCCGAATAAGTGTACTAGTGTTCGAACGGTAATACATGAGAAATGGCAAGTAAACACCATACTTACATATCTACCATCATGCAAGAGGGTCCGAATAAATGTCTAAGTGTTTAAACCCTAATGCATTAGAAATGGCTAGTAAACACCATAATTGCATAGCTGCCATCATGCAAGACGGTCTGATTAAGTGTCCGAGTGTTCGAACCATAATGGATGAGAAATCGCTAGCAAACACCACAATTACATTTCTGCCATCATGTAAGACGATCTGAATACGTGTCCGTGTTTAAACCCTAATGCACGAGAAATGGCAAGTAAACACCACAATTACATATCTACCATCATGCGAGAGGGTCCGAATAAGTGACCGAGTGTTCGAACGCTAATGTATGAGAAACGGCTAGTAAACACCATAATTACATATCTGCCATCATGCAGGAGGATTTGAATACGTGTCCGTGTGTTTAAACCCTAATGCGTGAGAAATGGCAACTAAAGACCATAATTACATATCTGCCATCGTGCAAGAGGGTCCGAATAAGTGTCCGAGTGTTTAAACTCTAATACATCCATAATTACATATCTACCATAACGCAAGAGGGTCCGAATAAGTGTCGAAGTGTTTAAACCCTAATGCATTAGAAATGGCAAGTAAACATCATAATTACATTTCTGCCATCATGCAAGAGGGTCTGATTAAGTGTCCGTGTGTTCGAACCCAAATGTATGAGAAATGGCTACTAAACACCATAATTACATATCTGCCATCGTGCAAGAGGGTCCGAATTAGTGTACTAGTGTTCGAACGCTAATGCATGCGAAATGGCAAGTAAACAACATAATTACATATCTACCATCACACAAGAGGGTCCGAATAAGTATCCAAGTGTTTACACGCTAATGCAGTAGAAATGGCAAGTAAACATCATAATTACATATCTGCCATCATGCAAGAGGGTCTGAGTAAGTGTCCGTGTGTTCGAACCCAAATGTATGAGAAATGGCTACTAAACACCATAATTACATATCTGCCATCGTGCAAGAGGATCCGAATACGTGTCCGTTTGTTTAAACCCTAATGCATGAGAAATGGCAAGTAAACACCATAATTACGTATCTGCCATGATAGAAGACGGTCCGGATAAGTGTCTGAGTGTTCGATCGCTAATGCATGAGAAATAGCAAGTAAACATCATAATTACATATCTGCCATCGTGCAAGAGGGTCCGAATAAGTGTCCGAGTGTTTAAACTCTAATACAAGAGAAATGGCAAGTAAACACCATAATTACATATCTGCTATAATGCAAGAGGGTCTGAACAAGTATTCGAGTGTTCGAACCCTAATGTGTCAGAAATGGCTAGCAAACACTGTAATTACATGTCTGCCATCATGCAAGGGGATCCGAATACGTGTCCGTGTGTTTAAACCCTAATGCATGAGAAATGGCAAGTAAACCTCATAATTACATATCTGCCATCGTGCAAGGGGGTCCGAATTTGTGTGCTAGTGTTCGAACGCTAATGCATGGCAAATGGCAAGTAAACACCATAATTACATATCTACCATAACGCAAGAGGGTCCGAATAAGTGTCGAAGTGTTTAAACCCTAATGCATTAGAAATGGCAAGTAAACATCATAATTACATATCTGTCAACATGCAACAGGGTCTGATTAAATGTCCGTGTGTTTGAACACTAATGTATGAGAAATTGCTAGTAAACACGATAATTACATAACTGCCATTGTGCAAGATGATCCGAATACGTGTCCGTTTGTTTAAACCCTAATGCATGAGAAATGGCAAGTAAACACGATAATTACATATCTGCCATGATACAGTACGGTCCGAATAAGTGTCCGATTGTTCGATCGCTAATGCTTGAGAAATAGCAAGTAAACACCATAATTACATATCTGCCATCATGCAAAAGGATCCGAATGCGTGTCTGTGTGTTTAAACCCTAATGCATAAGAAATGGCAACTAAACACAATAATTACATATCTGCCATCGTGCAAGAGGATCCGAATACGTGTCCGTTTGTTTAAACCCAAATGCAGGAGAAATCGCAAGTAAACACCATAATTACATATCTGCCATGATACAAGAGGGTCTGAATAAGTGTCCGAGTGTTCAATCGCTAATGCCTGAGAAATAGCAAGTAAACACCATAATTACATATCGGCCATCATGTAAGAGGATCGGAATACGTGTCCGTGTGTTTACACCCTAATGCATGAGAAATGGCTAGTAAACGCCATAATTACATATCTGCCATGAAGCAAGAGGATCCGATTACGTGTCCGTGTGTTTAAACCCTAATGCATGAGAAATGGCTACTAAACACTATAATTACATATCTGCCATCGTGCAAGAGGGTCCGAATAAGTGTACTTGTGTTCGATCGCTATTGCATGAGAAATGGCAAGTAAACACCATACTTACATATCTACCATCATGCAAGAGGGTCCGAATAAGTGTCTAAGTGTTTAAACCCTAATGCATTAGAAATGGCAAGTAAACACCATAATTGCATATCTGCCATCATGCAATACGATCTGCTTAAGTGATCGAGTATTCGCACCCTAAAGTATGAGAAATGGCTTGTAAACACCATAATTACATATCTGCCATCATGCAAGAGGATCTGAATACGTGTCCGTGTCTTTAAACCCTAATGCACGAGAAATGGCAACTAAACACCATAATTACATATCTGCCATCATGCAAGAGGATCCGAATAAGTGTCCAAGTGTTTAAACCCAAATGCATGAGAAATGGCAAGTAAACACCATAATTACATATCTGTCATCCCGCAAGAGGGTCCGAATAAGTGACCGTGTGTTTGAACCACAATGTATGAGAAATGGCTAGTGAACACCATAATTACATATCTGCCATCATGCAAGAGGATCCGAATAAGTGTCCAGTGTTTAAACCCTAATGCATTAGAAATGGCAAATAAACACCATAATTACATATCTGCCATCATGCAAGACGGTCTGACTAAGTGTCCGAGTGTTCGGACCCTAATGTTTGAGAAATGGCTAGTAAACTCCATAATTACATATTTGCCATTATGCAAGAGGATCTGAATACGTCTCCGTGTGTTTAGACCCTAATGCATGAGAAATGGCAAGTAAACACCATAATTACATATCTGCCATCATGTAAGAGGGTCCAAATAAGTGACCGAGTGTTCGAACCCTAATGTATGAGAAATGGCTAGTAAACACCATAATTATGTATCTGCCATCATGCAAGAGGATCCGAATACGTATCCGTTTTTTTAAACCCTAATGCCTGCGAAGTAGCAAGTAAATACCATAATTACATATCTGCCATCATACAAGACGGTCCGAATAGGTGGCCGAGTGTTCGAATGCTAATGCATGAGAAAATGGCAAGTAAGCACCATAATTACATATCTGCCATCATGCAAGAGCGTTCGAATAAGTGTCCTAGTGTTTAAACCTTAATGCAGGAGAAACGGCAAGTAAACACCATAATTACACATCTGCCATAATGCAAGAGGGTCTGAATAAGTGTCCGAGTGCTTGAACAATAATATATGAGAAATGGCTAGTAAACAACATAATTACATATGTGCCATCATGCAAGTTAATCCGATTAAGTGTCCGTGTGTTTAAACCCTAATGCATGAGAAATGGCAAGTAAACACCAAACGTACATATCTACCATCATGCAAGAGGGATTCACCCTTCTTGTTGCTTAATTGTGTAGACTTTTGCACCATCTTTTAACATATTAAAAGCAAAATTTTTGGGCCTTTAAACCACTGAAATTCAGAGTTATTTTAGTGGTGGAAAGCAGGTTTTGAAGTCCAAAAATGGAGGGGATGCTCTCCATTCCTTGTGTCTCACTTGCATGCCTAGTTAGCATCATATGGAAGCATGTTTTTGTGGCTTAACCTAGCTTAATTCAAGCATGTTTTAGGCTCTGATTTGGAATGATTTAGCTATGTTTTGGGCTGTTTGGCTCAGTTGAGTCTCATTTTGCATAGTTGTAGTGTTAATGGCGTCACTAGCTTGGCATTCTAGGCCTTTAAAGATGATTTACTTGAGATGGTTGCATGTTGTAGTGTCTTTTTGCATGTAATTTCAGTGTATATAGCTCTATGAAATGCTCATTTGTTTCACTCTTTCATTGTTTTTTTTGAGAGTTGCTTTTGAGTCTGGTTTGCAAGCTAACATGTGAGCATGTTTTTCTAGCATTTTGTACACTAATATCAACATATTTTAGTCATTGTTTTGACTGGTCTTAGCTATGTTCTGAGTTGGTTTGGTCATATAAGTCTTGCTTTGTATGCTTGTAGTGCAATTATGCTTAAGGGTCTAGCTTGTGCTATGTTTTGGCTTTTATTCTAGCTATTTTTAGCTTACATCAAATATGTTTTAGGACTCCTTTTTAGGATGTTTTAGGACTATTTTGAACTGTTTGTTCCTTTTGAGCTTTGTATTGCATGCCTATAGTGTTGTGACCTTCACTAGCTTAATGTTTTAGGCTTTTTAGCATGAATTGCATGAGTTGCTTGCATGTTTTAGTGTCATTTTGCATATAATTTCAGCATTGAAATATCTGCAATCTCCCTCATTTCATCACTTTTCATTGCTTTTGAGAGTTGTTTCAAGTTTGGGATTCTTTAAACTTGAGATAGAGCTTGTGCTCAATGGTTTTAATTCTCTTTTGAGGGTTTCTACTAACCAACGGCATGATCTCTTTCATGTCTTAAGTCATCCTTTGGTTGACCCCTCTCGCATTAGAGGACAATCACTTTGGGCTTAACCGGTTAAAGAATGATTTGGTAATGTAAAATGAGTAAATAAAACATGACAAGTAAAACATGAGCAAGATAAGCATGTTGTGTTTGGATTGCATGTGTTCAATCGAACGTTGTATTGAACACAAGGAAGATTGGAGCATTTCATACTCAAAGTGATGAAATGAGCCAATCTCCTTTGTCTCCATTGCCTTTGATCATTCATGACAAGGTAGTGGTCTAGAGTCTTGTTTTTGTGCATTTATTGAAAGTGTACAACTTGGATCTTTGGCCATCATGCATTGAAAATGCTTGATTGTTGGTTTTGGATCCAAGAGTGCCACTTTTTTGATGTTTTGAGACGATAAGGAGGGGCATAGTACAAACATACCCTTGGAAAACCCTCTATTTTCCTCTGTTTGTGCTTTGTTGTAGTGTGGTGACTTAAAGCACCAGTGGTCGGTGGTGGCTCATTGGTGGCCGGTAGTGCTTTATCCTTGGCCGGCAGGGCACACTTTTGGCCGGCAGGTCACTGGTGCAATCTTCAACATTGATTTGGTTAGTTGGAGTAGAAGGTTCTAGAGTGTAGTCAACCCTGCAAACAGAGCCTCTCAAGAGCAAACCAGAACGCTTTTCGGGGCAAAAACCGAGTGCATGCATCCTACATTTCCTAAAGCAAAGCTGAGGCAGCATAGTTCAGTTCTCTAAATGTTTAATTAGTGTACATTTGGCTTTGTAATTTAATTAACTAGTTGCTAATTAGTTAAGTGTTGTAATAATTAGGTAGCTTAGCTTAGCTATTTCTTTATTTTGATATGTAATAATTAGTCTAATTAGTTTAATTAGATTAGTTTGATTAGCTTAACTTAGCTTATTCATTCGGACCCTCTTTCGAGGGCGCAATGTTGTAATAAGTGTGCGTGTGTGTGTGTGCATGTCTCCCAACCCTACATCTTTCTTAGATTAGAGGTCATGTTTCGAATAGCATACCTTATGTTTGCATGTTTACATCATTCATTTGTCTTGCATGCACCGAGCTCGGCACATCATTCAAACTGCATTGTATTTCAATACACTTCTTTGAATACGTTTTTATCACATGTTGTTCAAATCGAATCATATGCCATCTTAGATAGCCGAGCCTATTTAATTGCATTATTGCATGTGTTACATTAGGCATCTTAACATAGTTAGAATCATGCATTGTTTCTAACTAGCTTTTGTATTGGCTTGGAGTACACTGTAAGTTTTACGCTTTAGCATAGTTGCATGAGTGTGGGTGATGCCATGTTTCGCATGCTTGCCACGATGCTAGTTGCCTATTTGCTAAACTGCCTGAATGCCTGTGGATTAAGGTTTTGTTGCTTGAATTGGAACAATTCGACAAATGTAAGTTTAAAGCCCACTTTGCAAAGTGGCAAATCATGTTTTAAGCCCACTTTAGGTGGACAAATCCGCATTTTACCCATTTGAGGGTGGCAACTTCAAACCATTTTCGAAAACAAACATGAGTTGATAACAATCGGAACAATTCAAACCAATTCTCACGATCTTAGTCTATACTTGCTTGTGTGTGCGTCACATAGTAAAGTTAGCTAATAATCGGAACAAGAACGCGTGTGTTTATAAAACAACATATCATGATAGTAGAGGCCGATCTTTGATCGGGCGAGCGGGGGTGCTCATTTCAGGACCTTCCCCTCTCGTACCCAAGTTCCCGAGCCGAGGCAACTTTGGTGATGATGGACACGTGGCCTTTGGCACGAGTCAGGGTTTCCTAAATTTCCCAAAAACAAAATATTTAGGTGGTGACTTTGTAATTTGGCAAAGCAGTCCATATTTTTTTGATTCAAAATTTGATTTTCCAAAATGATTTACCGAATTGGACTCTTTGGTGTTTATCAGTCTCACATTGCACTTTGTGAGATTAGATTTAGAACCGTGATAGGAGTCAGAACTGTAGGACCAATTCGAGCTCTCCAAAAGGGGGGCGCGAAGAAAGTCGAGTCTACAATTACACAAATCTTTTGTTATCAACTTACCACTTCAATTTTTCATAATTCGTACCTATAATACAATTGAAGGTATGAAATTAATTGCATAATTACACAATTTTGTTTAATAGTTCATCTCATAATACAATTCATTGAACCCATTATTGCATATTATTTGCATACTATTGATATAAGAATGCATTTATATCAATATGTAATATATTTTACATCAAGAGTTGTTGAGTCTTGTTTCCCGTGCTATAAATATCTTGCATGGTGAAAAATATAACATTAGTCATTAGTATATTTTCATTTATGTAGAAAATGTAGAATAACTTTTTTAAGAAAATGGAATGATATTGTAACTTAATATTTGGATCGATATAGGTATTTCATAATTGTTTTTATGATATTTATATATCCATACTCGTAACACCCTCATAGCGTTTCTGGTTTAGACCCGACCCATTTTGTATTTTGGACTCGGGCTTCATAGCCTCGGACGGTTGTTCATGTCTTTTCCCTCTTATTCTTCCTTAAATTTGGTTAAGGGATTGTGTTGGTCTTGTTTGGACCAAGTTGGTTGCTTGATTTTCGAATCTTTGTTGCTTAAATTTTTGCTCCTCCACTCGAGCGACACTTCTTGCTCTATGAGTGGACTTTGCAAATTCTCAATATTTTTGCAGACCTACAAAATACTAGAGGAGTCTATTCTACGCTCGAGTGGCGTTTCCTCCGGTCGAGCGGCCAATCTTGAGCTCGAGCGATGTCCTTTATCTGCAAAACTTCTCAAAGTGTGTATTCTGCACTCGAGCATCATTTCTTGCACTCGAGTAGAACAACGTGTCTAGCGCTCGAGCGTCACTTCTTGCGCTCGAGTGGACTGCGTGTATATCAATTCGTGAAGATGACTTTTTGCTTCACTTTTTTATTCCTCTCTCGCCTCTAAAACTTTCCAAAAACCTAGATCTTAAGTCTCTTTCTCTCTAAAACACACACACACACACACACACACACACACACACACACTCTCTCTCTCTCTCTCTCTCACTCACTCTCTTTACATTTTCACGTAGTTCTAGTGATCTCTCTACCCACTTGCCTTTGTTAAAAAGTTAGAGCATCTCAAGGGCTACATTTTGATCCGATTAGAGCTTAGTTTCAGCATCCTTGAAGTTTCCCCATATCTCCCTTTTGTCTTCTAAGCTTGAGGCAGGGATTTTCTACACTTTATTTTTTTTTTAATGGTTTTAACTTTGTTATTGGTGGTTGTGTAACAATGGTGGGTTTTGGGAGTATTTTGGGCAAACCTAGGGTTTGGGATGTAAAAACCAAAAGAGGGGTTTCTAGTGAATGTAATATAAATAGTCATGGGGTTTGACAATGAGGTTATATTGCGTCACAATTGTTGATTTTGGCATTTGGATTGGTATTTTGGGAAAGAGGGAAGTTAACCTAAAATGGTTCAAGTATTTATTTTGTATAAATAAATGAAATTGGTATTATAAATATGAAATTGGATGAATGCTGGTGGACATGATGGAGTTGGATATGCATTATCTCACATCTTTTTGAAATTTGAATGAACTATCTGTCTTGATATTTAATATCTGTTTAGAAATATCTGTATTGGGCTATTAGTGGAGGATAGCCATGATTGTTCTAGAAATTACATGAGAATTAGGTAAATTAAAACTAATCTCTTGTTGGTTGTCATTGAACATGACTGAGTTTTAAATACATTGTATATATATGATTGTTTGGGAGGAGAAAGGGGACATACTCCATTGTTGGGAGGAGATAGTAGATGGACTCCACTAAATTAAGTGGGCATGTGTGTCCTAGGTCAAAGTCCTAAAACCGCGCGTATACATGGGTGCCGATCCTGCGGACGAAATTTCCATAAAATGGCAAATTGAAGTGCTTGTGTGATGATTGTGTTAATTTGGGAACCACTAAGTTGTAGTATCATATGGGTTATTTGAAAGATAATGAAACCAGCTCATGAATTGAGATGAAATGATTTAATTCGAATTGATATGAAAGAAAAGGGATTGAGTTATGAATTTTGGTATCCTGTGATGATATAAAATATAAATGTTTTCTCACTGGCATTGTAAATACATGTTGTACTTATATCTTTGTTAAGATCCATATACTGTGTTAGATTGCTCCTACTGGGCTTCGGCTCGCCCTATTTGGGAAAACCATTTTCAGGTGTTGATGATATGCTTCCGCCAAGGTAGTAGCTTGGAAAGAGTTTGGAGCACGGGTTTCATTTTTGTACTTATTTGTAAAGTCAAGGGCTTAAATTGTATAGAGTTAGACTTTCTTTTGTTGTAACCAAGCAATGACTTGGAAAGTTGTAAGCCTTTAGGGCACATAATTATTTGTCTAACTTTCATTCTTCTTTATTACTTATAACACATGTTGTAGATTCAAGATGAACTATTTATGATTGTTTATCGCATGTGTCACTTTTTTATAACGATTCAGGGTAATGAAAGCCTATTATTTTGATAACGTTGTCTTATGTATATTCTGTTGGGTCGAATTACTGTAAAAATTTTTCGGGACGCTACACCCCCAAATTTATAAACAATAAATTAAATCAGATAAGTATACCCAACACACTATCCTGTCTCGAACAACCAACTTCCTCGATTAGTACATCATTTCATAGAAGAAGTAAAAAAAAAAAAAAAAAAGTGTTCACAAGCAATACATATTCACCCTCCAAAAAAAATGAATCCATAACATGTGTAACTATATAAAAGTGAAAGAAAGAACAACAAAATAGATGCCCTGAGGGTACAAATTCCAAGGCTTAAGCTTGGTTACACATAAAGGTTACCAAACCCAAACATATTAAGCCCTTGGTTTGCTACAACATCATACAAAAAGGGAGAGCCTCTTGCCCTTAATACATTCCACACTAGGCGGGATCACTGCATCCTCTCCTACACAAATCCACTAGGAGTCAGTACAAAACCCAGTAAAGATATATTTACAAAGTATATATGTTTTAAGCAATCTCATATAAATGAATGCGATGCCATGTCATGTTCAAATGCTAAAGTTTTTCATTTCTTTCGAAATCCATGCAATATTTCATTCAAGGTTCATTATCGTCATGAGAGTTAAGAATTAAATAATGGGGTGGTAAATACGACTCAGGTAATTCCCTATGACTAGTGTCTGCAAGTAGATGTATCAAACACTACCAAATCCTACCTTACTGGCTACTAACAGAAGGGCTTAGGCACCCCCACGTACGTGTTTTTAGTCTTACACCAAGGACACTTAAGCCAAATTTCACTTTTCCCCAAATTTCAAAAAATCTAGGGTTTGATCAAAGACGATTTTTCTTTCATTTCAAAATAACTACAAGCATGCATCCCCAAAGGGTTCGTAGTTCACAAAATAATTTATCTTGGACCGAATCATGAGAAAGAAATCATTTTTCTAGGTTCAACCTCTCATAACCCAAACCCAAACTAGAAATTGTAGTGAAATGAACAAGATATGCTAAAACCATATATAACTCAAAGAACATCCCTAACTCAAGACTTTGAGAAAAAAAATTGAAAAGCTCTGAAATCTGATCTCCACCGTACACAACATAGTCCTGGACGAGCTCTCTAAAATTAAAGAAGACACTAAGATCAAAATCTCAATGGATAATGAGAGATCAAGGTGTAAATGAGTAGATGGAGGGTTTTCTAGAGAGAGAAAAGAGAAAAGAGAGTGAGAGTTAATGTAAAGAGAGAGTGTGAAGTGAAAATGATAAAAAAAGTGTGTGAGACTCAACTTTTGAAGTGATTTGACACAATTTCGAAGCCGACTACAAATAGACCACTCAAGTGACCAAACCTATGCTCGAGCGAACAATTCAAATTTAAGAGAACGCTCAAGAGATTAAACCTATGCTCGAGCAAAAAATACCCACTCCAAAAATCTCACTCCCCTTTGTAAAAGACCATTTGAGCAATGAAAGCTTCGCTTGAGTGAAGAATACATGCTCCCAGTAGTTCAGACTGCAAAACGAGATATTGGAAGGTCAATTTCACCGCTCGAGCAATCTCAACCTGTAGATGAGACAAAGTACCTACCAAAACAACCACAAGGAAGAATACACAAGACTCAAAAGGTTTAACAATGATAAAGACAACATAAAGAGATAGAGATCACCAATTAATGCACTCAATTTGCTTTAAAGGCTTCAGGACATCACAACCTCCCCACCTTAGGGAATTTAGTCCCCAAAATTAAACCAATATTTTCAGCAAAAACAAGTTCTAACCCAGTAATCTCCTATCGCAAAATTTATGCCAAATATTAACAATATGATCGCTTAGTACATTTTCAACAACATGATGATTTCATTAACTTTGATGATTTTTACAAAATCTTTGCGTTTCCTAATCACAAGGAGTTCAACAATTTGTAATTAGCATTGAAATGTCCAATTTTCATAACAACATTTAAGTATACAACAACTACGAATCAACTAAATATTGTTAAATAAATTTGGGTATTTTGAGCCAACTACTTTATATTCTCAAGTTGCTTCCTCAATACCATGATGCCTCCATAACGCCTTCACCAAGGGAATGGTCTTGCCCCGCAACACTTATTCCCTAGTATCTAATATATGGACCAGTTGCTCTTCATAAGTAGTGTCTTCATCTACTTCCAAATCAACCCAAACAAGCACATGCGAAGGTGTAGACTCGCCTTTTTCGTGCCTCCCTTCGGAAGGTTTGAAAGAAAGGCCTCATAATTCGGACTCCCATGGTTCTGAATCTAATCTCACAAGTGCAATGTGAAATTGATAAACACCAAAGAGTCCAAATCCGACAAATCTTTTGAAAAATTGATTTTAGGATAAAAAATGCCAAAATTGGACTGCTTTGCCAGATACAGAGTCGCCACCTAAATATTTTATCTTTGGGGACATTTAGGAAACCCTGACTTGTGCCAAAGGCCACGTGTCCATCATCACCAAAGTTGCCTCGGCTCGGGAACTTGGGTATGAAGAGGGAACGTCATGAATTGAGCACCACCGCTCGCCCGATCAAAAGATCGACCTCTATTAATCATGATATGATTTTTATGTACATTATGTGCTCTTGTTCCGGTTATTAAACTAGCTTTACTAGGTGATGCGTGCAAGCAAGTATAAACTAGTTTGCTCAATTTAGAACAATTCAACTCATGTTTGTTTGCAAAAATGGTTTGAATTTGCCACTTCAAGTGGGCTTAAAAGTTACGGATTTACCACCAAACATAGTGGGCTCAAAACATGATTTGCCACTTAACAAAGTGGGCTTAAAACTCACATTTGTTAAATTGTTCCAATTCAAACAACAAGCCTTCATCCACAAGCATTCATGCAGTTTAGCATTTAAGCGCATAGCCTCATGGCAAGCATGCTAGACATGGCAACATTCACACTTATGCAAGTATGCTAAAGTGTAAAAACTCACCTAGTACTCCCGAGCTAGGAAAACATGAGTTACAAAAATATGCATGATTCTTAACTATACAAGATGCCTAATGCAACACATGCAATATGCAATTAATAGGCTCGGCTACTAATATGACATATGGATCGATTTGATAACATGCGATTAAACAAATATTCAAAGAATTATTGAAATGACAATGCAGTTTGAATGATGCGCCGAGCCTCTGTGCATGCAAGACAAGATGAATGTATGCAAGCATAAGGTATGCTAATTAAAACATGTCCCTAATCTAACAATCAAAAGTGGGTAAATAAAAGGGAGAAAGACGTGGGGTTAGAAAACATACTATAGACACCCCATTTTTGACCGACCTTAAAACTCAGACGTCACCAATTGAGCACCCGGTGATGATGCATATTGTGCTCGTTCTGAGGTTTCAGAGTCTCGGCTACGAGCCTTGCCTCCGGACTTCGGGCTCTTTTGTGCTTTGCCTCGGTTCGCGAACCAGGTCTTGTTTTCTCTGTTTTCTCTTCCCGAAGGGAGGGAGAGGTCTCGTAGACCATCTCTCAGTGGCCGTAGGCTATGTTTCGTGGTCGTAGGCCATTTTCCCGTTTAGAGACCAGTTTCTGATTTTTGGAGCCGTCGACCGCGTGCCTCGGTTCGGGACCGCTCAACTACCTCCGTTTGCTCTGGTTTTTGGCACACACCTTGTTTCCTCTCTTTTGAGGGACACTATGGCCCAAGAGACCACCTTCGTGGTCGCACGCCACTTCCGGTACCTAACAGCCTGTTTCGGGGCCCCAAGCTGCGTGTTTGGCCACCGAACCCTCGTTTTGAATCGGTTAGGGTTCATTTTTGGTATGGACCCTATTTTCATTGTTTCGAAGGTGGCACTATAGTGGGAGACCAGCAATTCTTTTGGAAATCACTTTCTCTCTCCTCCAGCCGATTTTCTTGACAAAAAACGGGTTTTCCTCACTTTTGGGCCACAATTTCTGGTCTCCCATACCACCATTGTGTTGTACTCATCTGGGAGGCCACCAATATGGGTAGGCCGACCAGCTTTTATTCCTGACCCTTTTGAACCTTGCTAGAAAGCTAGTTTTCCTCTTTCTTAGGCCACAATTTCTGGTCTCCCACCATACAGCTTTGTTGTACTCATCTGGGAGGCCACCTTTCTGGTATGGCCGACCAGCATTTCACCTTGACCCTTTTGACCCCTGGTCGGCCGACTAGGGGGAGTGGTCGGCCGACCGCCTTGGCTGGTCGGCCAGCCTTCTGCTTTTTGGCCTTCCTGAGTGCAACACAACTGTGCCAGCTGTGAAGCATTTGACCCATCCTCCGAGATTTTGACCCTCTTGTTTGTCTTCTTAAGGAGGTTTTGACCCTTTTGCTTAGCTTCTAAGAGAAGCTTGACTCTTTTGTCAAGCTGCTTGAGGAAGCTTGACCCTTTTGGTCTAGCTTCCTCAAGAAGCTTGGCCATTTTGCTTAGCTTCTTTTAGAAGCTTGGCCTTTTTACTTGAGGCTTCTCCAAGAAGCCTTGGCCCACTCCCTCTATAAAACAAGCCCTCCTCTCCATTTGCAAGGGTTAAAGAATTTGGTTAAGGCACTTTGCATACAACTCTCCATATCTCTCCATCCCAAGCTCTAAACTCCATCATTCTTGGCCATTTGCACACCAACCCTTAGCACAACACCTCCACCATCCATCCAAACATTTTGGAACTGATTTGAAGAGGTTGAAGGCTCACCATCTTGGTCCAGAAGTGGCTGGAGGTCTTCTCTACAAGGGTAAGTCTCTATTTCCCCTATTTTTGCATTATCTTGCTTCATTCTTTAGCCTTATTTGAAAACATTTTTGGGTTTCATCTTAAAATAAAAAGTGTCTTATTTTGAGGTCCTCTTGATGTTTGATTAAGGACACTTTTCTGTTTGAGTTCATATACCTCCTTGTATGCTCCATCCCTCTTTGTAGGCGTATTTTGCTTCCTATCTTAGCCTTGATTGCAAGCATTTTTGAGATTTGTCATAAACTGAAAAGAGTCTTTTTTTGAGCCCCTCTTGAAGTTTGGTTGAGGGAATTTTTTTTTTGGGGGTCATCTACCCCCTTGCATGCTTGTTTGCCTCTTGTTTTGAGCCTTGCATCTAGGCCTTTGTTTCATGCTTTGTTTGGCCTCCTAGCTACTGAAATCCAGTGGATTTTCAGTGGCTAGCACACTGTTTTGAGAGCCAAAATCAGAGGGGGTGGACCCCCTCTCTCCTTGTCTTGATTGTTGGCCCTTTTGGCCTTCCAAAGGGGCCCCTACTTGCATGTTGTGAAGTCACATTTCAGGCCCTATTTGGTGAGTTTTAGGGTCTGCCTTAGCTCTCTCCGGAGCCCTTTTGGCCATATTTATTGTCCCTCATGCATGTGTGGAACAATCCTCTTCAAGGCCTTTCAAAGGGACCTTTCATTGCATGATTCATTGACCCATTTCAGGGCCTTTTTGGTGAGTTTTAGGACCCTCATAACTGATTTCTAGAGGTAGTTTTTCCATGTTGCATGTCTATCTTGTTTGTGTTGAACAACCCTCTTATTGGCCTCTCAAAGGAGCACCTCATTCTAGCATGTGTTGACTGAGTTTACATGGGTTTTGGGGGTTTATTTGACATGCCATGTTTCTATTTTTGGCTGGTTTTGTGACCTTTCTTGTGCTTCATATACATGTAGTGAAAACCATGCTTACTAGCCTATGCTGCATGTTGTTTTGGCCCTTCATGTTAGCACTTTTTGGCCATGCCTTAAACTGATCTTAGGCATATTTTGGACTGATTTAGCTCTGTTTTGGGTCTCATGGTCGAATGGTGTTTGTTTTGCATGGTTGTGGTTCAATACACTTGCTTAGCTTTGAGTTTCGGGGTCCATTACATGCATATACTGAGGTATTTCCTTGTTTTGGGGCCATTATACATCATATTTTAGAGCTTGTTTGAATGCCATATTGTCATGTTTTATACTCTTTAAATGCATTTGAGAGTCGGGCTTGTATGCCTCATTTACCGACCATTGAATGAGCTCCATTTCGTTGCATTTCGAGCCATCATTTTAGGCCATTTCCCCACTGTCTCAGACCTGCCTAGGGTGTGTTTGGGGTTGGTTTTGCCATTAGTGCATTGCTTTGGGTACCTCT
This sequence comes from Camellia sinensis, assembly GCF_004153795.1. Taxonomy (NCBI): domain Eukaryota; kingdom Viridiplantae; phylum Streptophyta; class Magnoliopsida; order Ericales; family Theaceae; genus Camellia; species Camellia sinensis. Next base: position 549,811 of record NW_021029157.1, on the reverse strand, counting down.
AGTGTAACGCACTTCACTAGTTTCGGTACCCGGGCCCCCTAGCTTGCATTTTGTGCTATGTTTGCATGTTTCAGGACCATTTTGTATCATGTTTCAGAACTGGAATTTGTGTGTTTGTATGCCATATTGCATCCTTTTCCATGCTTTGGTAGAGTGGCATTTGATGCCTTAGGATCGATCCCTTGCATCGTGCATGTTTGTATGTATTTCGGTTGTCTCATTTCCATCATATGGCCACTGATGTGAGTGTGGCTGAGGTCCACTCATGTTGGTCTAAGTCCATCGTACATCATGTATGCCATTTTAGTCCATAGCATTTTGTATGCTAGGCTGCATGTTAGAGCATTGTGTATGCCATGTTACATCACATGCATCGTATATGCCATTTTAGTCCGTAGCATTGCGTATGCTAGGTTACATGTTAGTCGCATTGTGTATGACATCTCATTCTCATTTGCATTGTGTTTGGGATAGGAGTTAACCCGAGCACAGGAAACGAGGGACGTTTTGTACTCCAAGTGACGGAACGTGTCTCAATTCCCGGTCGCCGACACTCCGGATCAACCATGATTGAGTCTAGGCCTTGTTCTGTTTATATGTGCATTCATTTCACATCGAGTCGTGCAATTCGACTCCTCGACCATCGTGCATCGAGATGCGTGATTGGTGGCACGAGGATCGAGGTATGCATACATATGTGAAAATACTTTGCCATGCCCCTTTCTTGCTCTCTGTTGCAGCAAATCAGAAATTAGCAACTTTCTAAAGCCTTGCACAGCATTCCGGGATTAATTGCAAACAGAGGCGAATCGGGGCATCGCAATGGATTTCTGCGCAAGGCAACTAGAGAATGCATCTTTCACCATTCGGAACAGAGTTGAGGCGGTCCATGAATTTGCATGCCAGTTTATTTGCTTTCCTAGTTAATTTGTTAATTAATTAGGGTTTTGTAATATTTAATCATTCATTCGGACTGGAATTATTTATCCGGACTGTATTATTTATTCGGACCCTCCGAGCGAGGGCAATGTTGTAATAAGTGTGCGTGTGTGTGATGCATGTCTTCCAACCCCACATCTTTCTCTCTTTTATTTACCAGCTTATGATGGTTAGATTAGGGCATGTTTCAATTAGCATACTTACGCTTGCATGTTTGCATCATTCATCTGTCTTGCATACACCGGGCTCGGTGCATCGTACTAACTGCATCGTATTTCAATTCCAAGTTAAATATGTGATAGCTGTAGCATCTCATATGCCATTCTTAGAATAGTCGAGCCTATTGTAGTTGTATCTTTGCATGTGTTGCATTAGGCATTTCTGTATAGTTAGGATCATGCATGGATTTCTAACATAACTTTTGTTTTGGCTTGGAGTACTTGGTAAGTTTTATGCTTTAGCATCCTTGCATGCGTGTGAGTGACTGCCATGATAGCATGCTTACCATGAGGCTATTTGCTTATGTGATATACCTGCCTGAATGCCTGTGGGTGAAGGTTAGATTATCTGGATTGGAATAATGCGTTGACTGTGGGTTTTAAGCCCACTAGATAGTGGCAAAACCATGTTTCGTAAGCCCACCCGAGGGTGGCAAAATCTGCATTTTTAGCCTACTTGCGAGTAGCAAACCGCTTTCAAAAGCCAAACATGAAATGTTTTGTTCCAATTCAGGCGATCCGGTCTATACTTGTATGCTGTGCGCATCACATAGTAAATCTAGGCCAATAGCCGGAATAAGAACGCATAATGTTTTCAAAACTAGATATCATGGTTAGTAGATGCCGATCTTTGATCGGGTGAGCGGGGGTGCTCATGAAGTGACCTTCCCCAATCGTACCCAAGTTCCCGAGCCGAGGCAACTTTGGTGATGACGGACACGTGGCCTTAGGCAAACGAGTCAGGCTTTCCTAAATTCCCCAAAATAAAATATTTAGGTGGCGACTCTGTATCTGGCAAAGCAGTCCATGTTTGGCACTTCTTTAAAAAAAAAATCTGTTTCAAAAATGATTTGCCGGATTTGGACTCTTTGATAATCCATCAGTCTTACATTGCACTCTGCGAGATTCGATACAGGACCGTGACATTTGAGTCCGAACTGCAGTGAGCCCAAACGAACAAAACACGGGACTTCCCTCCCGGGACGTTCGGGGACGTCTACAGTTTCTGGTGACTTTGCTGGGGAGTTAGAGAACTTGATTCGAACTCGTGATATCTGGTTTTGACTACACTTATGTGTTTCTTTGCATTGCATTTGCATTGGTGCGCCTAGGGCACTGTGTTTGCCGTATGCTATTCCTGAACAGTTTGTCGGAGGCTCACTTTGCGAAGCGTGCCATAAGGCTGACTAGTTGCGGGCTCTGCCACGACGGGAACACAAACCCCAGTTTTACCGGGCCACCCTTTTTGTCCATTCGACCTAGCGCATATTCAGAAGCCATAGTGACCATTCCAAACTAGGATAGGTTGTTTACCCGATTATAGGTTGCTTGAAACCACTGTGTGCGTAGTGAAACCCTAGTTCCTGACAAAATAGGACAGGGAAACCCTACCCCAACATAGGGGTGCTTTGGCTCTCACTTGCTTGTTATGTGCTTTTAGAGTGCGTCTCTACAGGAACGCATGTATTAGTTTGCAAGTTTGGGGCATCAGGCCTGCGGGCACCAGTTTAGTATTTTGGGAATCAGTTATCTGTGGGTATCAGATTCAGCTTCGGGGCAGTGATTTAGGGATAATGATCAGTGTTTGAGAACAGTATTTTTGGCTTATCGACTGTGTGTTGCGATGCCCAACTGTGTGTTGTGTATTTATTTAAAGCCGTTATGCTGTCCATTTATCTGGTTGTTTATTTCCTTATTATTGCTTTATATATCTTTTTGCTAGGTAGTTTAGCACAACTGCTTCAGACCAAGCAGATATTTCCCAAGCACTCTGGACAAGAGGTCGCCGACTCAATCGATCTAAGGATCTGGTCGACGGACAACCAGTGTTCCGTTTTCTACCCCCAGTTATCAGGCGGAGGCCGAGAAAACGCAGTGTATCTGAGCAGAGGTTGCCAGAGCAGTGGTCTACCCCATCAGTGGACAGTCGGACTGAGGTCTCAATTGTTGCCATAGAGATAGATATACCAGTCAGTCAAATGGATCAGCAGAACACGTCAGGAAGGGAGGCAATGATGCGTCAACTCCAAGAGAGCATGAAAGCCATGCAGCAGGACGCTGTTCGTCGAGATGAATTTGCCAAACAACAGGCCGAGATCATGGCCCAGCAGGCAGAGTTAATTGCCCGGCTACAGCAGCAAACCGGAGCATCTGCTTCGCACCAAGCTCCTCCTCCACCAGGAGTTCCGCCACCCGGGGAGGTACCAAATGTCCAGGGAGAGACGGACATTCCGACAGGGCTGGCTCCGCCCCCGATTCTACCTCAATTGTCCAAGGCACCTACGCCTATCAATCAACCAAACTCTCCCTTCGAGTTCGAAGTGGACCCTATAGCATTGAAGCTGAGCAAGCTAGAAAAGTTGTTCAAGAAATCCCAGGAGGTAAAGTCCATCCCAGACATTGAGGACGGGTATACCGACGTGGCTGTGACGCTGCCAGATAGATTCAAAATGCCACAAATCGACCGCTTTGACGGATCTGGGGATCCCATGGTACATCTCCGGTTGTTCTCAGATATACTACGGCCGATGGGCCTTACCTGACCGCAGAAGCTTTCATTATTCGACCGGACCCTGTCGGGTTTGGACGCTATCTGGTACACAAAATTAGAAGACGATGTTAAGCGGAACTGGGATGAGATGGTCGAGGCTTTCATTGCATAGTACTCCTATAATACGCAAATCGAGATTACAACCCGCGATCTTGAGACAACAAGGCAGGAGCCTAAGGAAAGTTTTTCGGAGTTTGTAGCCAGGTGGAGGGCGAAGGCCTCAATGATGACCCTAAGGCCTACTGATAAAGATCAAATCCGGATGATTGTGCATAATCTCCAGCTTAAGCTAATGCAAAAAATGATTGTGCTCCCCTTCCTTACCTTTTCAAATCCGCACGAGATGGGAGTACAGATTGAGGATGCCTTGAAACAGGACTTGATTGATAATGACAGAGAGTAACCCAGAAGAACCTTCAATCGCAACAACAATACAGGCACCAGCAATGCCGCAAATGCTAGAGCTTCAGAAGTAAGTATGGTCACCACCATTCCCCCTCCAAGACCCATGGCAGCTACACCTTTCTCCGGCGCATCCGGAAGCAACACACAAACCACCAAATACCAACCTCAAGGCCAGAGGACCTTCACCCCATTATATATGCCCCTGTCCAAGGCTCTGGGGGTATTAATCAGGAAAGGGCACCTAAAGCCGCTGGAACAGAGGCCATTGCCAAACCCACTCCCTCCCTCTCATAACCTAGCAAAATACTGCGCATATCACCAACAACATGGTCACGACACTGACTAATGTTTTAGATTGCGTCACGAGATTCAGGATCTCGTTGACAAGTAGGTGATTGTGCCTCCAGAAAAACCCAATGTCAGTACAAACCCTCTCCCACCGCACAACCAAGCTCCACCTCCCAAACGTATCAACTTTATCCAGGCTGGGGTCGTATCTTATGATCCTAGCATATATATCACCCTATCCCACCTACCTAAGCCGGAGGTGCTCCTTCCTGACTGCACTGACTTGTACATGTTGGACATCTCCAGAACCCAACCTGAACCAATGGTAGTGACTGTCAAAGACAGAACAGGGAAGATTTCAGGCCAGAATGGGATTGTTGAGTCAAAATCTGAGGAATTTGGGAGTTTTGCTGAGGAGGTATACAGTCCGAGTGACTACATTCTATCAGTGGGCCAGGTTGGGCCAAATGTGGAATTTCTGGCAGGGGCAGAGCTTTTCATAATACAGGTGACTTGGCAGCTGTGGAAGAGGACTTTCCTAGCCTCTAATTTTTCAATGAACAAGATCCAGAGGGCATGATAGTCAACTGGTCAGATTTTGAGGAGTCAGCAGAGGTAACCGGGTGGCTTGATGACCTACCAAATGTTGTCGACGAAACTCAGTTGGAACAAGGCCCGGCAGGGGCAAAGACATCAGTTGTGGCTGGAAGGGCCGGAGATCAGAATGCATCGCCGGAGAGCGCCGGTGCTAAGAATTTCGCTCAGGATCCGGGCATTTGGAATACCGGAATTATAGAGCAGCCAGCTATACTGACGTAGTTTGAGCAAAAAGGAATCGAGGAGTTTGAGAGAATCAGAAAAGCCAAGGCCCCTGTGGAGATTGAAAGTACTGTGTGCACAAGGATAGAGAATGCTACGAGCATGTGGATAGAAGGTGCTGCGAGTATGAGAACTGTGGAACTGGAGCCAGACAGGTGTCTGTTGGCTGCTGATGGAATGTGGTGGGAAGACGATGATCTATGTCTTGCCCACACGGATGAGGATTGGGGGAGCAACCAACCAGACGATACCTGGTACAGTGGTGAAGTCGATCATATGACTAGAAGCGGGCTGTATTTCAAGCCCCCACATCTAGATTAGCGAGAGGCGTCTGGGAAGGATAAGGAGGCCGAGAAACAGAAGGATAAACAACTCGAAGAAGAGGCTGTACTAAAGCAATTGAAAAAGATACAAGCAGACATCTCCATTTGGAGACTGCTTATGGCATCGCGAGTGCATCGACAAGCTGTCTTATCGGCCATCGACAAGGCCAAGCTCTCAATAGACCCCATGCCCGAACAGCTGGTGGGCTTAGTTTTTCCGAGAGGGGGCTACCCCGATGTTGACTTTCTCTGACAAAGAACTACCACCTGAGGGTGCGAACCATAACAAACCACTCTACATCTCTGTGGAGTGCAGAAACAAATGGATACCCGTGGTGCTTGTCGACACAGGGTCCGCCATCAATGTGTGCCCGGTAAGAACCGCATACGCGATCGGTTTAAAGACCGCGGACTTTGTGCCGATAGCCTAGGTGATTTGGGCATATGATAACACGAGCAGAGAAGTAATGGGGACAGTAAAAATTCAGACCAAGGTTGGGCCGAGACAACATGAGATTGACTTTCACGTCTTAGAAGTTCTTGCGACCTTCAATCTACTCTTGGGGCGGCCGTGGCTGCACCAGGTGAAGGCAGTTTCGTCCACCTTACATCAGATGGTGAAATACCCCCATGGGTAGGAGTAGCCATTGTTTTTGGGAATTCATCGATCCATCCACCGCCAGAGGTGTCTACACCAGTCCTAGAAATTGAGCACGGTATGGAGGATGTGTTCTTATCCGATTTCACTCTGGCTGAGTCCTGGGTCGTGCAGAACATTTTGGCTGTTAATGAGGGGGTGTATGTCAGTGCGCAATCAGTATACCTCATGAACAAGCTTCAACACATCCCCGGGACGGGATTGGGAAAGAGCGGCCGGAAGGGCGTTGCAGCGTTGGCCGAAGTGCCACACAACCCACACACCTTTGGCTTTGGTTATCTACCCACCAAAGAGGATTGGATAAGGAAAGGTAAGGAGATGGCTGGGAGAGCCAGAGCAAAGAAGGCAGGGAAGCTGTATGAGTTAATACACTGACCCATCCAGGGAACCCTAAACGGACGCTTCGTCCGAGAGGGGGAGAACTTTCCATTTTGTGGCTTCACGGAGCCGTGGATAAACGAAGAGAAGCACCGTGTGCCAGGGTTTGAGATTTTCCTTGACTTACAGTTGGCCGGGGATGACGTTGCCGAAGAGCAGACGGACCCATTAGCTAAGGCTGAGCAGAGCAAGAAAGTGGAGTCTAAGGACGCCGAAAGTGAAATGGGGGTAGCGCTGGCATGTCTACTTTCAGATCCTCCGATCGAACAAAAGTGCTTGGGGGATAACTTCTCGGTATGCGTGATCGAGAATGAAACGGCTGCGGGCCTACCAGCAAACATTTTGGATGCATCTATCGCATCCACTCTCATTTGGCAATATGAAGAGGGATTTTTGTCAAGCAGCACCGGGTCAGGTAGTGAGCCGGAATCTGATTCCATAGAATCTGTTGAGTCAGAATCAGGTTCCAGCTCGACTGAGTCTGAGTCCGGTATTCCTGGGGGTGACAACCCGGATACCACAGTCCTGTCCAGGTCGTCTTTTTCTTTCTCTTTTGAGTCTGTTGTAACTGAAGAATCGGACGATTTGGATGTGCTTAATGAGAATGATATGGCTGTGGTTTCTGAGTACTTTTTTGTGCCCTTGATTTATTGCATTAACTCAGACTTTCAAAATTTTGATGAAAACAACGAGGAAGAAATTCCTCCGGTTTTGCAATGCTTAATTGAACAAGAGCAGGAAAGATTTGTCAAACCCTTAATGGATGAAATCACTGCTGTGAATATTGGTACTGAGGAGGACTTGCGGCTGGTCCAGATCGGGTCCACGTTGTCTTCGGAGGAACGCGAGCGCTTAGTCGCTTTATTAAAAGATTTCAAAGATGTTTTCGCGTGGTCCTACGAAGACATGCCTGGAATCGATCCTGAGATTGTACAGCACCGGATCCCTCTTGACCCCGAGGCCCGACCCGTTAAACAAAAACTCAGAAAGATCCGCTTGGACTGGGCTCTCAAGATTAAGGAAGAGGTCACCAAGCAAATTGACCCAGGTTTCCTGCTGGTATCCGAATACCCAACTTGGTTGGCCAACATCATTCTGGTGCCAAAGAAGGATGGCAAGATCCGAGTATGTGTGGATTTCAGGGACTAAAATAGAGCTAGTCCGAAGGACGACTTCCCCTTGCCACATATCGATGAGTTAATGGACTTCACAACGGGACATGCTTTGCTTTCGTTCATGGATGGCTTTTCGGGCGACAACCAGATAGTGATGGCACCTGAAGACCAAGAAAAGACTGCATTCACCACCCTGTGGGGGACTTATTGCTACAGGGTAATGCCATTTGGGCTGAAGAACGCTGGAGCTACATATCAACGAGCCGCGACCACAATATTGCACGACAAGATCCACAAAGAGGTTGAGGTGTATGTGGACGACATGATTGTCAAGCCCAAAGAAAGAGAGGGCCACTACACCACCTTCCAAAAGTTCTTTCAGAGGATCCGAGAATTTCGGTTGCGGCTGAATCCTCAGAAGTTTGGTTTCGGTTACAGCAGGGAAAATGTTGGGGTTTCTGATTACACAGAGAGGTATCGAAGTTGACCCTTCCAAAATCAAGGCCATCCTAGAAATGCCACCACCAAGGACTGAAAAGGAGGTGTGAGGCTTTCTGGGTAAAGTGCAATTCATATGACGGTTTATCTCAAAATTAACCTTGACTTGTGAACCACTTTTTGGCCTCCTGAAGAAATGAAAGAAATTCCAATGGGACGGCCAATGCCAAGCTGCTTTTGAACAGATCAAAGAATACTTATAGAGCCCGCCCGTGTTGTCACCGCCAGAGCCGGGGAGACTGTTGATTTTGTATCTTTCAGTAACTGAGACTATAATGGGCTGCATGCTCGCGCAAGAATCAGAGGACAAAGTGGAGAGAGCCATCTACTATCTGAGCAAGAAGATGCCAGAGTATGAGACTCGCTACACACCGTTGGAAAAGGCGTGCATAGCTTTGGTATGGGCTACCAGGAAGCTGCGGCACTACCTGTTAGCTCACTCCATAATGTTGGTTTCATGACTAGATCCCATCAAATATCTCTTCGAGAAACCGACACTTACGGGTAGGCTAGCTCGTTGGTTGCTGTTGCTTTCCGAATTCAATCTGAAATATGTGATGCGCAAGTCAGTCAAGGGAAGAGCAGTAGCAGAATTCTTAGTCGATCATCCAGTGGAAGGAGGTGAAGTAGTTGAGTACTTATTCCCAGATGAGGCCATTTTGAATATCGAAGACGAAACTTGGACGATGTACTTTGACGGAGCGTCAAACCAGTACGGGTATGGGATAGGGGTGTTACTGATAGCACCCGACAATTCCCTTATCCCTCTGGCATTCAAACTCCGATTCAAAGTCTTGAACAACGAAGCAGAATATGAGGTATGCATTGCCGGTCTAGAAGCAGCCCTGGAGCTAGGGGCAAAACGGTTGGACGTCATCGGGGACTCGAACCTTGTTGTGTCTCAAGCAAAAGGAGACTGGAAAGTCAAAGAAGAAAAAATGATAATGTATCAACAAACCTTGGACCTGCTGATTCCTCAGTTTGAGAAGCTAAACTTCACTCATCTACTAAGAGAAAACAACAGGTTCGCAGATTCACTAGCAACTCTATCTTCCATGATAGACATCCCGTTTGGAGTCCGGATGCGTCCAGTCATTATCGACCAGAAATTTGTGTCGGCTTACGAGTCAATTGCTGCTATAGATAGGGTTGAAGATGAGAACCCCTGGTATTATGATATTTGGAATTTCTTGGAGAAGGAAGCATATCCAGCAGGGGTAAATGCCAAGGATAAAAGGGCAATCAGAAGAATGGTCGTTCAGTTCATCATCTGCGGAGGTAAATTGTATAAGAGAGGTCATCTGGGAATGCATAAACTGTGCGTCGAAGCTGAAGAATCAAAACGCCTGATGGAGGCCATCCATGGAGGGGAATGCGGTGCGCATATGAACGGGGTAATACTAGCGTGGAAGATGCTCAGACAAGGTTGTTATTGGTCCACCATGGAGGAGGATTGTATCAGCTTTGTTTGGCGATGCCACTAATGTCAGATCCATGCAAACCGCATGAACATTCCGCCGTTGAAGCAGTATAATATGACATCGCCATGGCCATTTTCAGTTTGAGGAATCGATGTGATCGGGGATATTACTCCGAAGGGGTCGAATGGGCATGAGTTCATCCTAGTCACGATAGATTATTTCACGAAGTGGGTTGAGGCCCAATCTTATGCGGTGTTGAAGGCGTCGCACGTTGCAAAGTTTATCAGAAACAACATCATCTGTCGTTATGGGGTCCCAAACGAGGTCATTTCAGATAATGGTTCCCACTTCAAGAAGGAAGTGATTGACTTGTTGGAGAAATACAACGTGGCTTTTCATAAGTCATCCACATACCGGCCGCAAACCAATGGAGCGGTTGAGGCTGCCAACAAGAACATCAAGCACATACTGCAGAAGATGGTGGAAACCTACCGGGACTGGCCAGATAAGCTGCCATTTTCTCTGTGGGGCTACCAGACTTCAATTAGAACTTCTACTGGGGCGACTCCGTATTCATTGGTTTATGGGATGTAGGTCGTTCTTGTAGACACCCCATTTTTGACTGACCCTAAGACTCAGACGTCACCAATTGAGCGCTTGGTGATGTTGCATGTTGTGCCCGTTCAGAAGTTTCAGAGTCGCGGCTGTGAGCCCTGCCTCCGAACTTCCGAACCCTCGTTTGTGCTTTGCCTCGGTTTGCGAACCAGGCTCGGTTTTCTCTATTTCTTTTCCTGAGAGAAGGGAGAGGTCCCGTAGACCATCTCTCAGTGACCGTAGGCTACATTTGGTGGCCGTAGGCCATTTTTTCCATTTCGGAGTCCGGTTTCCGGTTTTCGGAGCCGTCAGGACGTGTGCCTCGGTTCGGGACCGCTTAACCATCTCCTATTGCTCCGATTTTTGGCATACTTCCTATTTGCTCCCTTTTGAGGGACACTGGAGTCTGAGAAACCCACTTCGTGGCCGAACGCCACTTTCGGTGCTTGACAGCTCATTTTCGGGACCTCGAACTGCGTGTTTTGGTCCCCGAGCATTCGTTTTGCAACGGTTTTCGTTCATTTTTGGCAGGTACCTCTGTTTTATCACAAGGAAGGTCACTGAAGGGTGGGAGGCCAGCAATTGTTGCAGCAACCAGTTATACATCCTCCGACGCCCTCCGGCGCCCATTTTTCTTTCTTCCGGGCTAATGTTGAACCCCTTGGACCCTTTTTCTTGAACTTTGAACCACATATTTGTGATGTACACACATGAGAGGACCCTAAAAGTTGGTGGCCGGCCAGTAATTCCACCTGACCCTTTTGAACCCCTCTTTCCGAGCTAATGTTGAACCCCTTGGACCCACTTTCTTGGATTTTTAACCACAGGGTTGTGTTGTACACACATAGGAGGGCACCATCAGTTGGTGGCCGGCCAGAAAATCTGATTGACCTTTTTGACCCCTAGCCGGCCGGCTAGGGGGTGTGGCCGGCCGGCCACCTGCAGCAAAAGTAACAGGCCGGCCGAGCTCCTTGCACTGTGCACTTTACAGCTGTGGAGCTTTATCCCCCAGAAAATATCAATATCCGGGGGATATTTTGTGGGGGAAAGTTGCCCTCCTTTTCCCCCACCTTTACACCCCCTTCTTGGCCTTTATAACAAGCAAGCTATATCACATTCAAGGGTTAGAAAAATTGTTCTTCAAGCCTCCATACACAACTCCATCTTGATCCCTCTCATTTCTTTGAAAACTTCTAAGTCCCTAAGCACCATTTCTTCTACACCACCAAGCTCTACCATCACCACTTCATTTCCAGCAACAAGGAAGGCTTCTTAAAGGCTAAAGGAGCTGCAAATCGGTCCAAGAAGCAACAAAAGCTTTGGTCTTCAAGGGTAAGTGACACTTCTCCTCTTTTGACCCCTTTTTCTTGATCCATTTGTGAACCCTACATGATTTTTGTTTCAAGCTCCGGCCCTAACTGAAAGGGGCCCTCTTTTGAGCTCATCTTCACTTTTCATTAAGGGCTCAACCCTGTTTGAGCCCTCCATGATGCACTTGCTTCATTGATCCTCTTATATGTCATAATCTTGCATGCTATTTTTGGCCCATTATTAATCTGTTTATGAGCATGTTGTAAACTGATATTAGGCTTATTTTGAGCCTCTCTTCAACATTGAAGAAGGGCTCAACACCATTTGGAACTTCCATGGTGTACTTACCTTTATACTCCCCTTTTGGTCCCATTTTTGCATAAATCGGCAGCCCCCTTTGCTTCTGTTTTTGGACCTTGGTCCGAACTGAAAGTGGCCTTATTTTGGCATATACTTCATGTTTCATTAACATTTTTTTTCTGTTTGGTGATTATTTTGTACACTTCATGTTATAGCACCTTTTGAGCCTCAATCTTGTCCTTTTTTTTAGCATATTTGTATATTGATTTGAGGCTTGTCATATGCTGTAAATATTCATATTTTTGGTCCCTCTTCAATGTTGTAGAAGGAAATTTTTCAGTTTGGATTTTTCTTATATCACTTGCTTCATTACCCCTCTCTTGGCCCCTATTCTTGCATGCCATTTTTTCCATACCTATGCTTGCTGTTTGGCCATGTTTATAACTGTGAAAATGCCTTTTTTGGGACTTTCTAGCTTCTGTCTTTGCATTGCATGTCCATATTGTGCATGTTTGGCATAGCTATGGGCCATTTCGGGTGCCTAATATTGCATTTCGGGACAATTTCATGCATTTCGTGTCATTTTGCCTCATTTCGGGACTGTTTTCCACCATATTTTAGTGCTGAAATTCCATTAGAATGTTTGCATGTCATTTCCATGTCATTGCATCGCATTTTTGCATCGCCTCGGTTTGCGTGCCCGTGTGCACGCATTTCGAGGCACTTCATTTTCATCCGCCGGCATCCTATGAGGCTGGAAGCTACTCATTGGAAACCATTTGTCATTTCAGTCATTCATCGCATTCGTCACCGCCTCAATGCGTGCCCGTGTGCACGCATTCGAGGCACTCATTTTCATCCGCCGCATCCTATTGGAGGTGGCTGAGGCTCACTCATCTTGGTATAAGCCCATTTTCGTTTCAGTCATTATTTCATCGCATTGTCATCGCTCAGTTTGCGTTCCCGTGTGCACGCATTCGAGCACTTCATTTTATCCGCCGCATCCTAATGTGAGTGTGGCTGAGGCTCACTCATGTTGGTATAAGCCCATTTGCATTTCATGTCATTCATCACATCTGTCACCGCTCGGTTTGCGTGCCCGTGTCACGCATTTCGAGGCACTTCATTTCATCCGAGCATCCTAGGATGAGTGGCTGAGGCCACTCATGTCGGTATAAGCCATTTGTCATTTCATGTCATTTCATCGTATTCTTCACCGCCTCGTTTGCGTGCCCGGTGCACGCAATTCGAGGCACTCATTTTCATCCACGGCATCCTATGTGAGTGTGCTAGCTCACTCATGTTGGTATAAGCCCATTTGTCATTTTCATGTCATTTCATCACATTCTGTCACCGCCTCGGTTTGCGTCTCGTGTGCACGCATTTCGAGCACTTCATTTCATCCGCCGGCATCTCTATGTGAGTGGGCTGAGGCTCACTCATGTTGCGTAAAGCCCATTTGTCATTTCATGTCATTTCATCGCATTCTTGTCACCGCTCGGTTTCGTGCTGGTGTCACGCATTCGAGGCACTTTATTTTCATCCGCCGGCTCTATGTGAGTGGCTGAGCTCACTCATGTGGTTAAGCCCATTTGTCATTTCATGTCATTTCATCACATTCTGTCACCGCCTCGGTTGCGTGCCGTGTGCACGCATTTCGAGGCACTTCATTTTCATCCCCGGCATCCTATGTGAGTGTGCTGAGGCTCACTCATGTTGGTATAAGCCCATATCATGTTTCATATCATTTGCATCGCTTTCTGTCATTGCCTCGGTTGCGTGCCCGTGTGCACGCATTTCGAGCACTCCATTTTCATCCATCGGCCTCCTATGCGAGTGTGGCTGAGGCTCTCTCATGTTAGTGTAAGTCCATATATCATTTTCACGTCATTTGCATTGCGTATGTCATTTTCTCGGTTTGCGTGCCCGTGTGCACGCATTTCGAGGCATATCTTTCCATAGCATTGTGTATGTTAGGATTGTATCTTAGTTGCATTCATGCATGTCATGCATATTGCATCGTGTTCGGATAGGAGTTAGCCCGCACGGGAAACGAGGTGCGTTTCGTACTCCGAGTGACGGAACGCGTCTTAATTCCCATCACCGACACTCCGATTATCCATGATGGAGTTAGGTTTTAGTTGTATTTTCATGTGCATTCATCCTATATGAATTGTGCAATTCGCTCCTCGGCCATCATGCCTCGGTATGCGTGATTGGTGGCACGAGATCGAGACATGCATATATCTGTGCAAATACATTGCTATGCCTCCTTTCCTGCTCTCTGTTGCAGCAAAATGAAGAAACAGCAACTTTTCGGAGTTTGGCACGCTTTCCAAGAATACTGCTAAACAGAGGCTAATTGGGCATCCCGGTGGATTCTGCGCAAGGCAACCCGGACATGCATCATACCATCAGAGCAAGGCAGTCCCTGGCTTGCACGCCAGTTTTATTGCTTTCTTAGTTAATTATTAATTAATTAGAATTTGTAATTTTTTTTCAGACTGAATATTCTTTTATTCGGACTGTAATATTCGGACTGTATTATTTATTCGGACCCTCTGCGCGAGGGATAATTGTAATAAGTGTGGGTAGTGTGATGTATGTCTTCCAACCCCACGTCTTTCTCCCTTTATTTATCCGCTTATGATGGTTAGATTAGGCAATGTTTTAATAGCAACAGTATGATAGCATGTTTGCATTCGTTCATCTGTTTTGCATGCACCGGGCTCGGCGCACCATACTAACTGCATCGTACTTTCAATTCCAAATTGAATACATGTTAGCTGTAGCATTTCATATACCATTTTAGAATTGGCGAGCCTGCTATAGTTGCATTTTGCATGTGTTGCATTACGCATTTCATATAATTAGATCATGCATTATCTAATTAGCTTTTGTTTTGGCTTGGAGTACTCGGTAAGTTTTATGCTTAGCATCCTTGCATGCGTGTGAGTGATTGCCATGAATAGCATGCTTACCATGAGGCTATATCTTATGTTGATATAACTGCCTGAATGCCTGTGGGTGAAGGTTGGGTTATTTGAGTTGGAGCATTCATCAACTGTGAGTTTTAAGCCCACTAGATAGTGGCAAAACCATCTTTTCTAAGCCCACCTGCGAGTGGCAAAATCTGCATTTTAAGCCTATTGCGAGTAGCAAACCATCTTTCAAAAACAAACATGAAATGTTTTGTTCCGATTCAGGCGACCCAGTCTATACTATATCTGTGTTCATCACATAGTAACCTAGGCTAATAACCGGAATAAGAACACACAAAGTTTTCAAAAATAGATATCACGTTAGTAGAGGCCGATCTTGTCAGGGCCGATGCGGGCCACGAGTAACCTTCCCTAATCGTACCCAAGTTCCCGAGCCGAGGCAACTTTGGTGATGACGGACACGTGGCCTTTTGGCACCGAGTTAGGGTTTCCTAAATTTTCCAAAATAAAATATTTAGGTGGCGACTCTGTATCTGGCAAAGCAGTCCATGTTTGACACTTCTTTCAAAATCT
This sequence comes from Camellia sinensis, assembly GCF_004153795.1. Taxonomy (NCBI): domain Eukaryota; kingdom Viridiplantae; phylum Streptophyta; class Magnoliopsida; order Ericales; family Theaceae; genus Camellia; species Camellia sinensis. The sequence goes on along the minus strand of NW_021029157.1, from coordinate 534,478 downwards.
GTTTTCTCAAAACGATTTGCCGGATTTGGACTCTTTGGTTCAGATTTAGAACCGTGACTACAAAAGTCGAGTCCGAGCTATAGCGAGGTCCCCCCGCGGGCTTGTTACAGTTCTACCTATTGAAATTGAGGTTCCGTTTTTGCGAGTACTGGCTGAGTGTCAAATAGCCGAAGCAGATTGGCAGCAGAGCAGATTTGAAGAGCTCATGCTTTTTGATGAGAGAAGACTGAAAGCACTGTACCATGCTCAAGGTTATCAGCGCAGAATTGCCCGGGCTTTCAACAAGAAGGTTAAGTCTAGGAATCTAAAAGAAGGAGATTTGGTGCTTAAGGACAACCGAGCTCCCATCCACGACCCTAGGGGCAAGTTCAGACCCAATTGGACTAGCCCTTACATCATCAAGTCTATCTGGTCAGGTGGAGCTGTGGTTCTGATGGACCTAGATGGCCTAGAGTTCTCACAACTGATCAACATGGACAAGTTGAAGAAATATTACTCCTAAGAGGCTCGCTAGGCCAAAAACCCGAAAGGGCGACCTAGGCAAAAGTTAGAGCACAGAAAATTTGAAATTACAAAAACTGAGCTCGCAAGGTTGAAAACCCGCAAAGGGTGGCCTTGGCAAAAGTTAGAGCGTAAAAGGAGAGTGAAAATACTCGAGTGAACCTGAAGCCTGAACTACGTAAGGCTTGATTCCCATCTTCGGGATACGTAGGCAACTTCATCCTGAAGTTCAGCCATAAACTTTTCCCCGATCAACTTTGTCTATTTGATCATCTCAGCCATCTTTGTGTATTCAGCATTCAAGAGTTCAGTTATGATCTCCGGTGAGGTGCTTTTCAGGCTAGGGGAAAAACTTTCCGTTGTTGTGCAGTGCCGCGGTACTATTCAAACTAGGGGCAACTTTCCAGTTGCTAGGATCCGAGGTTGTGCATCTCAGTGTCAAGTTTCAAGCGTGTCCAGTTCTGATCCATATCGAAAATGGTTTTGAAAAGTTTCAATAAAAGTTGACTTTGTTCAAAATTAGTCTTTTTACAACTTAGACCATTTTTGGACCAAAGCGGAAAATTTTCAGTTGGACCTTCAATTTCATTGATTTCAATACAGAGTTCTCCTGCTTTTACATACAAATTAAAGTTGCTTTTTTATCACATTCATAAAGAAAACTTGAAAGTACTAATAAAGCAATAAATCTGGAGCATAGATAAGTCAGGTGTTCCGGCGCCCCATCCCAGAGCTAGCCGAAGCCTCTGATGCCAAGCTGGGCCCAATCTGTGCCTCTTCATTGAGCCAATCTATGCACTCATCAGACAAAGTGCAACTGAAAGTGGGAGGGGGGCCAGGAGCTCTCTAATTCCCCATGCTGTGGCATATCAAGCAAGCTGCGCGCCTTGGACCGGAAAGGCAGCTGGGTACTCTATCCCCTCTGGCGGGCAAGTCTGATCATGTCCGAACTGGCGCCGGAACCGGAACGGAAAATAGAAGACACAGTGTGTCATGCCAATCAATTGAATCCCAAATTGAGGGTCATGTTGTAACTCATTGCCGGCAGGTTGAGCCAAAGGCAGTGCCAAGCGATGCAGTTTGCAGACAAACTGCACATCCAGTTGTACCACCACCCCTCATCCAGGGCATCGACCAGGCGTTGTCGAAAAAGTAGCCGCGAGTTGAGTATGCTGGGCAAGACTCCACAATCTGTAACTTGTCCATCAGCCACACCTGGGGAGGGATGAAAATATGAGAGAATAAAGAATAGAGAGATGTACGATGAGAGAAAAGAAAGAAAAGGGTTTTGTGAGAAAAATCGAGCCTGAGGGCCGAGTGATGTGAGCTATACATATGTGAGATTGGGTGGGAAACGTTACCTGAAATAGTAGTGGGCTCCCCGCAAACCTAGCCATCTCCTGGCGATGAAAAGCGTCTAAGCCCATCAATGTCTCAGCCAATGTCATGGCAATGCAGCTCTTACCCTCCATCAAACCTTGGGCAACCTCGATCAACCGGACACTGAATCCACCGAAGCCCGGGGCAAGCAAGAAATAAGATAGCAAGCATAGGCAGAGCGCATGTCGCCGATAGCCCTGCCAATGATGGTCGCCGCGGTCACCAGCATCAGAAAACCAGCGAACCACGCTTGGGATGTCCAGCCCCCCGTCGTGAACCAATGATCGAGCGTCATGCAAAGTGAGGCCGCACATTCGTCCTAGGGCTTGGACATGGCCAAATCGGAGTTGAGGCAAGATTTCCTCATTACGCTCGAATTCCATCAAAGCTTGAAAATCTTCGAAGGTTGGACACATCTCTTGCCCGCCGAAGCTAAAGACATGTGTTACCGGGTTCCAAAACCTTGCCGTGGCATGGAGGAAAGGAAAATGCAGCGGAGTACGGCCCAACGTGAATAGTGCATTCAAGCCGAAGACCCGGAAGTTAAACTTTTCTGAGCCATCTAGAGAAGCAATCCAAGCTGTGAGATTTTGGACAAGGAACGCCTCCATTTTGGTGCAAAACTGAGATGAAATGAATAAACCACGAAGCTAGGACTTTTAAAGAGGATAAGGCACTATTCGGGGGACACGTGTCAACAATTTGGTGGTTGCCAAGCCAGGTGGTCGGCCGACCACCTCTTCTGGTAGGCCGACCACCCCCTTGTTCTCCAAATAAAAAAAGCTGGTCGGCCAACTCCCTCTGATGGTCGGCCATGAAGAGAAGTGGGGCTTTGGTCTTGTCCTAACCTCTAGAAGAAGGTTCCTAGCATTTCCATGCATTGGGAGTGTTGAAGGTGCGCGTTTTCCTCTATTTCGGATGCGTTCCGTCACTCTGATCGTCTGAAATGCATTTTGTTTATCGAGTTGTTGATGAGTCTTGCTTATCGAGTTGTTGTTTTGCTTCTCAAGTTGTTGCTTTGATCATCGAGTTGTTTTGTTTATCGAGTCTTGTTTATCGAGTCATCGAATTTCGTATATTGAGTTGTTACTCTTTGTTTAATCAACATTGTTGTGTTTTGCTTATCGAGTTGTAAACTTGCTAAGGCTTTGTTGTTTCTTAGTAAGTTAAGTTGTTTAGTTCATTGTGTCGATTCACTACCTGACTTGGCAATTTTCAGTGCACAATTCCATTCAATCTCATTTTCATGCAAAATAATGCGATGCAATGCTAAGATCATAAAATGCAACACTTTTTCAAAAACCTGTTTCATTCCATCATGCTTCCTTTGTTACAACTTTTTACAACAAGGGTACAAGTTTGACAGAAAATAAAACTGCCTAATAATGTACAATGTGCTACAACTACTAGTAAAAAAGGAAATAAAGCAGGAACAGCTGCATTAGTGCTATCAAGCATAGGAATAAGAGGCCCTCTTCGTCCTCTTCAGCGGAACAACCTCTGCACCATCATCATCATCGGAATCGGAGTCACCGCCCTCGGAATCCTCCTCGGCATCATCTCCACTACCGGAACCGGAACCAGAGTCATCCTCTCTGCCAGCGGATGTCTCTGACTAGGGGATGTGCAGGCTCCTCCTCCTCGCTGGACTGCTCCTCTACGATAGGTGCTCTGCGTCTGCCTCGGCCGCGAGTCGAACCCCCTCTCCCAGCTCTCCGAGGAGGCCTGGATGGCCCGGCCTGTGGCCCAGTATGTAGTGGAGGCATCTGAAAAGAAAGAACGCAATTTGAATACATCAGCCAAAGTATGTATATCAAATGCAGATACAAGAAAACTATGAAGAGTGGGTGTATGCAGATACAGTACATAAATGTGGTGTGTGTCAGATGTGCTCTACACATACAGTCAATCAATGCAGTGAAATATTCAAGTTCAGCATGTCATCAGAAGTATGATAAATGCAAGAAAACTAAAGAGTACCGGGACACCGACGATGGACAACTGCGTCTCTCTCCGCAGGACCATGCCCTCGAGTGAGGCTACTAACCCGAGTAACCCCTCCGTATACTCCCTGGTAGGCTGCATATACAAGTTCAAGTCATCAATGAGTAAATAAATGCCTAAGTACCTGAGTGGTTAACGAAAAATAGTGGAACATACCGGTGGTGAGTCAAGATCACTAACGTATCGGTGATCGGGCATAGGGGCCTCTATCGGAATCGAGTAGGAAGTCCCGTATCGCCATCCTGTCAACTCAATCGGGAGATCTGGCCATCCAGCCTGATAATACGTCAGGGGAATCGGGGAAACCAGTCCAGCCCCACTTCTTGATGTACCGGCCCTGCTGGTCGAAGGGATATCTGTAGCCCGGGCTCGGCTCGATGATGGCATGCCAGCAGACCTCCTCATGGGAGTACAGACACCTGCCAATGGAAGCATCAAGTATGTGTGACGGTAGGTCGCGTACTCCCCCTCCAAATGTAGAAGTACATTAGTGCCCAGCATGGCCGACTCAACATCCTGGGGAGTGAGCCCCTCAGTAGACCGCATGTCGACCGCAGGTGCTGCTGGGACACTCTGCTCGGGGTAGCCCATAGTCTGACGCATGAAGCGGTCCCCCAGAAACCAGGCCCTACCAACAGGCCCCTCAAATAATACCTTGTATCGAGAAGCGGCCCATCTCCCGGCAAATTGAAATCGGGTGTTTCCACCCAAGGGCGCCCAGGGCTGCCACGTGATCTGCGGATAACCAATGCATGAGCCGATTAGAAATCATAAATGTGCAAGATGAATCAAAGATGAAAACATGGGGAAGTGAGAGTTCTGAATTACCATGGTCATCCGCACTGTGTCAAAATACTGCCGCAGGTAGGGCAAAGTCCGGGCCCTCGGCCGATATTGGCCCTCGAATACAAGCGAATAAGGGATCGTGAGAGGCACCGCCATCTTGAGCTCCGGGGCCAGCGTCGGAAAGTACGTGAAAATCCATACCTGTGGAACACAGGGCAATAGCCATCAGAATAAAGAATGCTGAGTGCAGGATGTTAATGCAGAATATACAGAGAATGCAAAATGCTGAGAGCGGAATGCAAAGTACAGAATGTAAAGTGTGCCGTGTGTGCAGTGTACAGATAACGAAAAGCAGAAATGTAAATCAAGAGGGCAGAAAGTAGCTCCCAGGCTCTCCAATAACCGCCGACTATGTTCTCGTCCGTGGGAGGTCACACTCATGTAGCAATAGAGGGTAGCCAAGCCGGTGCCACCCCAGTCATTCCGACCGACCTGTGATAGGTCTACCAGAGCACTCAGCAGATAGAGTCCGACAGTGTTCCCATATCGGAGAACAGAGTGGTCCCGAGGAGGAACATCAAGAACCCTCGAGTGTACTGCGCTATCTCCTCGGAAGTCTCGGGCTTGGTCCCCCTAAAATGTGTGGAAAACCAAGTGTACCGGACCCTGCCCAATGCTCTGTCAACTGGTGGGTGAGGTCCCAACAGATAAATCCAGGTAGCCTCCCACTCATCCATGTCCTCGTCATAAGGGATCGACCAGCCTTCCACGTCAAGGCCTGTCAGCACAGCGAAGTCGAACGGGGTCATAGTCATGTCCCCGGTAGTGGAGAAATGAAAGGAGTTGGTGGTGTCCCACCATCTCTCCACAAGGGCGCCCATCAACGTCCTGCTAGTAGCATAGCGAGATAACCCCGCGCAAAAGGGTCCGAACCCTGCCTGATCAACCCAATCACGAATGGCCTCCGGGAGCTCTATGTACCACTCCCTCACAATGATGGAGGCATATCCTCGTGTAACACGAGAAGACACCTGCATTCATAATCAACACATGTATTCAGCTTCAGAATGAAATGAATAAGCTGCGTGCAAATGAAATGTATGAGCTGTGTGCAAACCAAATCAGATACAATGCTGTGAGCTATGTGTTCAACATGAAGTATACGAACTGTGTGTTCAAAATGGAAGTGTATGAGCTACGTGCAAACACAAGTGTGTGCTATGTGTTCACCTCAAATTTGGGCTGTGTGTTCAAGACCTCAAAGTTTGGGCTGTGTGTTCATTAAAAGTTAGTGAGCTGTGTATTCAGATTTCAAAATCAGTGGACTGTGTGTTCATCTCAAAGTTCGAGCTGCGTGTTCAACGTCAAGTGTGTGAGCTGTGTGTTCAGATTTCAAAATCAGTGGGCTGTGTGTTCATCTCAAAGTTCGAGTTGCGTGTTCAACGTCAAGTGTGTGAGCTGTGTGTTCAGATTTCAAAATCAGTGGGCTGTGTGTTCATCTCAAAGTTCTAACTGTGTGTTCAACGTCAAGTGTGTGAGCTGTGTGTTCAGATTTCAAAATCAGTGGGATGTGTGTTCATCTCAAAGTTCGAGCTGTGTGTTCAACATCAAGTGTGTGAGCTGTGTGTTGAGATTTCAAAATCAGTGGGCAGTGTGTTCATCTCAAAGTTCGAGCTGTGTGTTCAACATCAAGTGTTTCGGGCCGCGTGTTCAGACTTCAGAAATAGTGGGCTGTGTGTTCATCTCAAAATTCGAGCTGTGTGTTCAACATCAAGTGTGTGCTATGTGTTCACAATCAACAATGGGCTGCGTGTTCAGAAATTCACAGTTTGGGCTGCGTGTTCAACTCTTAACGAGTGTGTGTTGCGCGTTCACAATCAACAATGGGCTGCGTGTTCAGAAATTCAACAGTTTGGGCTGCGTGTTCAACTCTCAACGAGTGTGTGCTGTGTGTTCACAATCAATATGTGGGCTGCATGTTCAGAAATTCAAGTGATTAAGCTGTGTGTTCAAGATGCAAACAGAATACTGTGTGATAGACTAAGTGTTCAGAACAAGATGTGTGCTAGAATGAGCAGATAAATATAGCGAAAGCATGAAATGCACAGAAAATGCATGGTACATTACGGAAAATGTAAAAGTGAAGTACATGCCTCCCGTGCCTAATAAGAGAGGTGGGACTTTGGCTCCCGCAATAGCAGATCCACAGGTGCTCGATCATCAAAATCAGTAAAATGGTAGAAGACGGCCCGGGGAAGGATATGCTTTCGAGGGTGATACCTCTCGGGATTGATTGGCTGAACCCTCAGAGGCAAAGACATGATATCTGGTTCACCCCCTGCACCTGGAGGACCTCCGCCATGAGGGAAATGACCCGCCATCTCAAGAAAGGAGCAAAAATGAGCAAAATGAGCCAAAATTGTAAAAAGTCAACAAAAGTCAACTCTCGAGAAAGGAAAAAGTCAACAAAAGTCAACTCCGAGAAAATGTTCCAAATATTGAGACAAACTTACCCCAAGTGGTGAAAATGGAGAAAGAAGCACTGAAATCAAAATTTAATCGGTTCAAAGTGAAGAAAACTGAAAGATTTCGCGAAGCAACTTTGCGTATGGCATTGGAAAACACGTATAGAGCGCAGATCTGAGAGTGAAAATGGTCTAGGAAGGGAGGAGAGCTGATTTCGGACTTGAAGTTGTGAGGAAAAGTGTTTTGGCCGAGTGTATTTAAAGATCCGAGTGCAAATGTACCAAACTGCCCCTGTTTTTGTCTAGGTGGTCGGCCGACCACCTTTTCTGGTAGACCGACCACCCCCTGCACCAAACCTGGTCGGTGGTCTCCAAACCTGGTTGGTGTTGTTCCCAAGGTGGTCTCCAATGTCTCTTTGAGCTGCCTGCAAAATTTGGTAGTGATCGGAGTCCCCGGCACCCGAGAAAGTACAAGAAAAGTGCACTTTTGGTCGCGAAATCCCTCCGCGGGAACGTCAACTCCAACTATCGATGCGCGTTTCATCGTTACTCGTCAAAAGCAAAATGTATCCTTTTTGAGTACGTTGTGACCCTTTCGGAAGGTAAACCGGAGGCCGCAATTGAGTCGCCCTCGTCGAAACTTGCATTTCTTTGCCCGTTGTTTTGTGTCAGATGTGCATTCGAAGTTGTACTTATCCTGCATTGTTATGCACGCCACTTGCATTCTCATGCACACCACTTGCATTGTTGTGCACGTTTCATTGGTATTGTCATGCCTCCATGCTTAACTTGCGTTGTCACGCACGTTTCTTCTTGCATTGCGATGCACTTTCTCATCGGTACCATGTTCGTTTGCATTCGACATAGTGTTGAACATATGTTGCTAACTATGTTGTGCTTGTTAAGTTTCTCTCTCTTGCAGGCACGCTGTTATATGTACGGTTCATTTGAGGCTGGTGCGACCAGACGAACCGCACAGGTATTGTATCTTCTCCGTGTGAGACGTGGCGAGAATTGAATAATTCTCCGCATTCTTAAACTGCAAGAAATGTAGTTGTTGCATTGCATTCTTGCTTAAAACTGTTGCATCTATTGTGAATACTTGCTTCATTACAGCTTGCTGGTTTACATGATCATGAGTTGCGTTCGGCTTTGTGCATATCATTTTTCATTTTGCCCCTGCCTGCGAGCACATCTTTGTTTATCTCGCCTGTTTGTCTAAGTCTTCGGCCTTGTCAAAAATGGGTCGTCTCTGGGCTTTGACATTCACTCCCGTCACTTCTGACTTCCGGGTTCTGTCAAAGAGGGGCAACTGTAGACACCCCATTTTGACCGACCTTAAGACTCAAACGTCACCAATTGAGCGCTCGGTGATGATGCATATTGTGCTCGTTCTGAGGTTTCAGAGTCTCGGCTGCGAGCCTTGCCTCCGGACTTCGGGGCTCTTTTGTGCTTTGCCTCGGTTCACGAACCAGGTCCTGTTTTCTCTTCCCAAAGGGAGGGAGAGGTCTCGTAGACCATCTCTCAGTGGCCGTAGGCTACGTTTCGTGGTCGTAGGCCATTTTTCCTGTTTAGAGACCAGTTTCTGGTTTTCGGAGCCGTCGGCCGCGTGCCTCGGTTCGGGGCCGCTTAACTACCTTTGTTTGATCCGATTTTTGGCACACACCTTGTTTCCTCTCTTTTGAGGGACCGTGTGGCCCGAGAGACCACCTTCATGGTCGCACGCCACTTCCGGTACCTAACAGCCTGTTTTTGGGGCCCTAGGCCGCGTGTTTTGGCCCCCGAACCCTCGTTTTGCATCGGTTAGGGTTCATTTTTGGTATGGACACTATTTTCATTGTTTGGAAGGTGGTACTATAGTGGGAGACCAGCAATTCTTTTAGAAATCATTTTTTCTCTCCTCCAGCCGATTTTCTTGATAGAAAGCTGGTTTTCCTCACTTTTAGGCCATAATTTCTGGTCTCCCATACCACCATTGTGTTGTACTCATCTGGGAGGCCACCAATATGGGTAGGCCGACCAACTTTTCTTCCAGACCTTTTTGAACCTTGCTAGAAAGCTGGTTTTCCTCTCTCCTGGGCCACAATTTATGATCTCCCACCATACAGTTGTGTTGTACTCATCTGGGAGGCCACCTTTCTGGTATGGCCGACCAGCATTTCACCTTGACCCTTTTGACCCCTGGTCGGCTGACCAGGGGGAGTGGTCGGCCGACCACCTTGGCTGGTCGGCCAGCCTTCTGCTTTTTGGCCTTCCAGAGTGCAACACAGCTGTGCCAACTGTGAAGCATTTGACCCATCCTCCGAGATTTTGACCCTCTTGTTTGTGTTCTTTAGGAGGTTTTGACCCTTTTGCTTAGCTTCTAAGAGAAGTTTGACTCTTTTGTCAAGCTTCTTGAGGAAGCTTGACCCTTTTGGTCTAGCTTCCTCAAGAAGCTTGACCCTTTTTCTTAGATTCTTTTAGAAGCTTGGCCTTTTTACTTGAGGCTAAGGGTCTAGCTTCCTCAAGAAGCTTGACCCTTTTTCTTAGATTCTTTTAGAAGCTTGGCCTTTTTACTTGAGGCTTCTCCAAGAAGCCTTAGCCCCCTCCCTCTATAAAACAAACCCTCCTCTCCATTTGCAAGGGTTGAAGAATTTGGTTAAGGCACTTTGCATACAACTCTCCATATCTCTCCATCCCAAGCTCTAAACTCCATCATTCTTGGCCATTTGCATACCAACCTTTAGCACAACACCTCCACCATCCATCCAAACATCTTGGAACTGATTTGCAGAGGTTGAAGGCTCACCATCTTGGTCTAGAAGTTGCTGGAGGTCTTCTCTACAATGGTAAGTCTCTATTTCCCCCATTTTTGCATTATCTTGCTTCATTCTTTAGCCTTATTTGAAAGCATTTTTGGGTTTTGTCTTAAACTAAAAAGTGTCTTATTTTGAGCTCCTCTTGAAGTTTGATTAAGGACACTTTTCTGTTTGAGGTCATCTACCTCCTTGTATGCTCCATCCCTCTTTGTAGGCTTATTTTGCTTCCTATCTTAGCCTTGCTTGCAAGCATTTTCGAGATTTTTCATAAACTGAAAAAAGTCTTGTTTTGAGCCTCTCTTGAAGTTTTGTTAAGGGCATTTTTATTTTGGGTGTCATCTACCCCCTTGTATGCTTGTTTGCCTCTTGTTTTGAGCCTTGCATGAAGGCCTTTGTTTCATGCTTTGTTTGGCGTCCTAGCCACTAAAATCCAGTGGATTTTCAGAGCCTAGCATACTATTTTGAGAGCCAAAATCAGAGTGTCTTGATTGTTGGCCCTTTTGGCCTTCCAAAGGGGCCCCTACTTGCATGTTGTGAAGTCACATTTCAGACCCTATTTGGTGAGTTTTAGGGTCTGCCTTAGCTCTGTCCAGAGCCGTTTTGGCCATATTCTGTGTCCCTCATACATGTGTGGAACAATCCTCTTCAAGGCCTTTCAAAGGGGCCTTTCATTGCATGCTTCATTGACCCATTTCAGGGCCTTTTTGGTGAGTTTTAGGACCCTCATAACTGATTTACAGAGGTGGTTTTGCCATGTTGCATGTCTATCATGTATGTGTTGAACAACCCTCTTATTGGCCTCTCAAAGGGGCACCTCATTCTAGCATGTGTTGACTGAGTTTACATGGGTTTTTAGGGTTTATTTGACATGCCATGTTTCTGTTTTTGGCTGGTTTGGTGACCTCTCTTGTGCTTCATATACATGTAGTGAAAACCATGCTTACTAGCCTATGTTGCATGTTGTTTTGGCCCTTCATGTTAGCACTTTTTGGCCATGCCTTAAACTGATCTTAGGCATATTTTGGACTTCTTTAGCTCTGTTTTGGGTCTCATGGTCGAATGGTGTTTATTTTGCTTGCTTGTAGTTCAATACACTTGCTTAGCTTTGAGTTTCGGGGTCCATTACATGCATATACTGAGATATTTCCTTGTTTTGGGGCCATTATACATCATATTTCAAAGCTTGTTTGAATGCCATATTGTCATGTTTTATACTCTTTAAATGCGTTTGAGAGTCGGGCTTGTATGCCTCATTTACCGACCATTGAATGAGCTCCATTTCGTTGCATTCTGAGCCACCATTTTAGGCCATTTCCCCACTTTTTCAGACTTGCCTAGGGTCTGTTTGGGGTTGGTTTTTCCATTAGTGCATTGATTTGGGTACCTCTAGTGTAACGCACTTCACTAGTTTCGGTACCCGGGCCCCCTCGCTTGCATTGTGTGCCATGTTTGCATGTTTCGAGACCATTTTGTATCATGTTTCAGAGCTGGAATTTGTGTGTTTGTATGCCATATTGTATCCTTTTCCATGCTTTGGTAGAGTGGCATTTGATGCCTTAGGATCGATCCCTTGCATCGTGCATGTTTGTATGTGTTTCGGTTGTCTCATTTCCATCATATGGCCACTGATGTGAGTGTGGCTGAGGTCCACTCATGTTGGTGTAAGTCCATCGTACATCGTGTATGCCATTTTAGTCCATAGCATTGCGTATGCTAGGTTGCATGTTAGAGCATTGTGTATGCAATGTTACATCACGTGCATCGTAAATGCCATTTTAGTCCATAGCATTGCGTATGCTAGGTTACATGTTAGTCGCATTGTGTATGCCATCTCATTCTCATTTGCATTGTGTTTGGGATAGGAGTTAGCCTGAGCACAAGAAACGAGGGACGTTTCGTACTCCAAGTGACGGAACGTGTCTCAATTCCCGGTCGCCGACACTCCGGATTAACCATGATGGAGTCTAGGCCTTGTTGTGTTTATATGTGCATTCATTTCACATCGAGTCGTGCAATTCGACTCCTCGACCATCGTGCATCGAGATGCGTGATTGGTGACACGAGGATCGAGGTGTGTATACATATGTGAAAATACTTTGCCATGCCCCTTTCTTGCTCTCTGTTGCAGCAAATCAGAAATCAGTAACTTTCTAAAGCCTAGCACAGCATTCTGAGATTAATTGCAAACAGAGGCGAATCGGGGCATCGCAATGGATTTCTGCGCAAGGCAACTTGAGCATGCATCTTTCATCATTCGGAACAGAGCTGAGGGGGTCCATGAATTTGCATGCTAGTTTATTTGCTTTCCTAGTTAATTTGTTAATTAATTAGGGTTTTGTAATATTTAATCATTCATTCGGACTGTAATTATTTATTCGGACTGTATTATTTATTCGGACCCTCCGAGTGAGGGCAATGTTGTAATAAGTGTGTGTGCTTGTGATGCATGTCTTCCAACCCCACGTCTTTCTCCCTTTTATTTACCAGCTTATGATGGTTAGATTAGGGCATGTTTCAATTAGCATACTTATGCTTGCATGTTTGCATCATTCATCTATCTTGCATGCACCGGGCTCGGCGCATCATACTAACTGCATCGTATTTCAATTCCAAGTTGAATATGTGTTAGCTGTAGTATCTCATATGCCATTCTTAGAATAGCCGAGCCTATTATAGTTGCATCTTTGCATGTGTTGCATTAGGCATTTCTGTATAGTTAGGATCATGCATGGATTTCTAACATAGCTTTTGCTTTGGCTTGGAGTACTCGGTAAGTTTTATGCTTTAGCATCCTTGCATGCGTGTAAGTGACTGCCATGATAGCATGCTTACCATGAAGCTATTTGCTTATGTGAGATACCTGCCTGAATGCCTGTGGGTGAAGGTTGGATTATCTGAATTGGAATAATACGTTGACTGTGGGTTTTAAGCCCACTAGATAGTCGCAAAACCATGTTTCCTAAGCCCACCCGAGGGTGGCAAAATCTACATTTTTAGCCTACTTGCGAGTAGCAAACCGCTTTCAAAAACCAAACATGAAATGTTTTGTTCCAATTTAGGCGATCCAGTCTATACTTGTATGCTGTGCGCATCACATAGTAAATCTAAGCTAATAACCGGAATAAGAACGCATAATGTTTTCAAAACTAGATATCATGATTAGTAGAGGCCGATCTTTGATCGGGCGAGCGGGGGTGCTCACGAAGTGACCTTCCCTAATCGTACCCAAGCTCCCGAGCCGAGGCAACTTTGGTGATGACGGACACGTGGCCTTAGGCAAACGAGTCAGGCTTTCCTAAATTCCCCAAAATAAAATATTTAGGTGGCGACTCTGTATCTGGCAAAGCAGTCCATGTATGGCGCTTCTTTCAAAAAAAATCTGTTTTCAAAAACGATTTGCCGGATTTGGACTCTTTGATGATCCATCGGTCTTGCATTGCACTCTGTGAGATTAGAGACAGGACCGTGACATTTGAGTCCGAACTGTAGTGAGCCCGAACGAACAAAACACGGGATTTCCCTCCCGGGACGTTCGGGGACGTCTACACATACACACACGCACGCACACTTATTACAACATTACGCCCTCGCAAAAGAGGGTTCGAATGAATAAGAGCTAAGCTAATCTAATTAAGCTAATTAGACTAATTATTACAAATCAAACGAATAACTAGTTAATCTAATTACTAATTATTACAACACTTTAACTAACTAGCAAACTAATTAATTAATTTACAACACAAATGTGCACGAACTAAACATTTAAGACATTAAACTATGCTCCCACTACCCCGCCTTGGGAAATGGAAGATGCACATGCTCGGTTTTGGCCCGAAAAGACCTCTGTTTTGCTTTTGAAAGCCTCTGTTTGCAGGGTTGAGCATTTCCAGAACCTTTCTACTTCACCTTACCAAATCTTTGCTGAGATTTACATCAGTGGCCTGCCGACCATAGAGGGAAGCTGTCGGCCATCTGCAGGCCAGTGAGGTGTCCTGTCGGCCAGAAATGATGCATTGCCGGCCACTGATGCATTGGATCACCATGCTGCAATAGAGCACAAACAGAGCAAAAAGGGGGTTTTTCCAAGGGTTGTCTGCACACTTTGCCTCTCCTTTTCATGGAGAAATCAAATGAGGGACAAATTTTCTTTATAAACCATCAATCAAACAATTTTATTGCATGATGGCTTGTGAAACCAATTGTGCAAGTTTAATAAATGCAAAATGAGACCAAAATGACCATCACCCTATCATGCATGATCAAGGGCAATCGAGACCCAGGAAAATGGCACATTTCATCACTTTTGAGTATGAAATGTCCCATTTTCTTTGTGTTCAAATTAACATCTGATTTGAACACATGCAATGCAACACAAAGAATGCTTATCTTGCCTCTTTTACTTGCCAATTTTGTTTACTCATTTTAATTACGAAGTCATTCCTTAATCCATTAAGTCCATTGGTGAGTATCCTCTAAGGTGAAGGAAGTGTCAACCAAGGGATAGTGTAAGGCAAGAGAGAGATCATGCCTTTCATAATGAACCCTCAAAGAGGATTAAACCATTGAGCATGACCTCAATCTCAAGCTTAAAGGATCCCAAGTTTGAAACAACCCTCAAAAGAAAATGAAAGAGTGAAGCAAAGAGGGAGATTGTAGAGATTTAGGTGCTGCAATTGAGTGATAAAAGCACTAAAATCATGTAGCCAAGTCACACCAATGATGTTTAAAGCCTTAAAACAACAAGCTAATGCAAGGATTTACACTACAACTACACAAAACAAAGTTCAAATGAACCAAACAGCCTAAAACAGAGCTAAAGTAGGCTATTTCAGAGGCTAAAACATGTTGGACTTACACTAAGTTAAGCTAGAAAAACATGCTAACATGTAAGGCTAACTAAGCATGCAAACAAGACACAAGGAGGGGAGGCTAACCCCTCCAATTTTGGACTTCAAAATGAGATTTTCGCCACTGAAAAACCTCTGAAATTCAGTGGTTAAAAAACCCAAAAAAAGTTGGTTTTAAAGTGATGGATAATGGCACAAAAGCTTTATAAACTAAGAAACAAAAAGGGTGAACCATCCCCTAACTAAAAAATGGCTCAAACCACATTTTAAGCCACAAAAATAGAGCTTTTTACGATTCAAAACCAGCCCCAAAAACAACTGAAAAAGATAGAAAAATAAGTATTGAAAACAAGATAACAAGACTAGTATTCTACCTCTTGAAGCAAAGAACACTTTAGGCATAAGTTCAAGCCAAAACCACCTTCAAGAGCTCCAAGAAGGCCCCAAGGAACCTTCGCTCAAAGGTGAGAGGATTTGGTTAAGGAGAAGTAGGCAAAAGTGTCGAGAAACTAGGCAAACACATACAATTTTGCAAGAGAAAGAGAGAGAGAAATCTAGAGAAAGAGAAAATTTTTATGTCTCAAATTTGTCTAACCCCCACACATGAAAGAGAGGGGTCCTATATATAGAAAACCAAAATTTCCCTCACAAACATCTAGCCATACACGTGTAGGAAGATGCATGAATCTGTGCAAACAGCTGGCAAAAAATATCACAAAATATCTGTAGCATACAATGGTGGTCGGCCGGCCATCAGTGGTGGCCGGCAAGGCTTCATTGATGGCAGGCAATGCACATCAATGGCCGACAAAGGAGAAGTGGTGGCCGGCAGGTCATCAAAAACTTCAGGCTGAAAAGACCCAGGCATGGTCCAAAGATGAGACAAAATGGATCCAAGGTTTGAAATGCTCAAAGCTAAGGCATTCTGCTAGAGACTTCGAGCGTTCGGCAATCAAACAGACTCATCATTGGATGTACCTACAAGAACATCCAAGCCTTAAAGGGCCATAAAAATGGGGTATCTATAGAAGGGTCAGGTTCATATTTTCTAAGCATGGAAACATAAAATACGTCGTGAACCCCAGAAAATTGTAGTAGTAAGGCCAAACGGTATGCTACCTCTCTAATCCGCTCTAAGATCTTAAATGGACCAATGAACCTTGGAGATAGTTTCCCACTCTTACCAAATCTCATCAAGCCCCGCCTTGGTGAGATTTTTATCTTAAGGAACACGTGATCACCGATCTTAAAAGATAGAGGGCATCTCCTCATGTCG
Source organism: Camellia sinensis (assembly GCF_004153795.1). Taxonomy (NCBI): domain Eukaryota; kingdom Viridiplantae; phylum Streptophyta; class Magnoliopsida; order Ericales; family Theaceae; genus Camellia; species Camellia sinensis. Next base: position 518,421 of record NW_021029157.1, on the reverse strand, counting down.
GCATAAATATTTTGTTGGCTTTGAGTTATAACCAATCTCTTTCGGATGAGAGCAACTTCCTTGGTTGTCTCTTGGACTAATTTTGGGCCCAGCATTGGAGCATCACCTACTTTAGCCCAACAAACCAATGATCTACAAGGTTGGCCATACAAGGCCTCAAACGGCACCATCCACGATACTTCGCTTAATAACTATTTTTATAGGCAAACGCAATCAATGGTAGGTGTCTCTACCATGACCCCTTGAAATCTAAAACACAAGCCCTAAGCATATCTTTCAAAATTTGTATAGTATGCTTGCATTGCCTATCGATTTGAGGATGATAAGTTGTGCGAAAGGTCAACTTAGTTTCCAATGCCTCTTGAAGGCTTTGCCATAACTGGGAGGTGAAACGAGGGTCTCTATCTAAAAAAATGGTCATTGACACCCCATGAAGTTGAACTATATCTCTAATGTACAACTCTGCCAAATAATCAACTGAGTCGCTTCTGTGCATAGGTGTCACACTCCACTTTTTAATTACTCGGATAACATTACCAAATCATTATTATAAACAATTTCGGAGAAATCAGTTAGAAGCCCAATATCCTAATAAAGATAAGTAAATGAAGATTCTCTCATTTGTATACAGAATAATGCAAAATGTGAGATAATTATAGTAAATTGCCTGCAGGCTTTACATCATTACATAAAAGAGAAAAGGTTCAACCCCTTTTACAATAACGGCATTTAGTAAGAAATTAAAAGGCCCCGTGGCCAACAGAAAAAGAAGATCCTCGATCTTAAACCACTTCTCGTTATTCATCTGAAAAATGATTAGCAACGTGGGATGAACATAAAGTCCAGTAGGGATCCCAACATGATCCTAAACAATAACAACATATAGTTAGCTATGATCATGAATTCTTTAAGTCATACCATATACATAAGTGCCGGTTTATACATAAAGATATACTTACATAGGTACTGTTCTCAAAATCATTCAATTTATCCAACAATCACAAAACCGTTCACTTTTCTTTCTTCTTGTTACTTTTTTATTTTACGTTTTCTAGACAATAATAGGTATTTGAAAACAAACCCACGAAATCCAATTACTTTTCCCAATTACTGAACTCGCACCCAATTCCAAATTACAATTTCCGAATAGAAGTATCCCAAAAGAACATGAAGACAATACATATAAAATACTCCTCACATAACCATATAAGACAAGTGACATCCTCCACAAAACAATCATCACTATGCATGAGACACATAAATAGAACTGAGATAATAATGAGAAACCCAACAACGCTCTACCTGTCTCAAGCATAGTAAGCCAAGGATACACCTTTCCAATACTCACGCCAATTTACCAGTCACCACTGGAAGGTAATGGTACCTCTACCAAGTTCTCCAAGCGCTAGCTGGAAGGTACTAGCACCCCATATTCTTAGTGTAGCCAATTTCCCTGGTGCTAGCTAGAAGGTAATGGCACCCCTTATTCTCAGCCCATGCACATTTCCAACCACCACATAAGTCACAAATATAAATAACCCGAGTCTACTACATACACAAAATCTATTCAACATCACAATGTCATCCTTCACCGATGACCAAGGACAAAACCTCTAAGCAAAATATATAAACACATGTAATACGATAATCATATACTTACTCGACCATAAGTCCAACAACAATGATAATAATAACAATATTCAACGATTTCAAAACCCAACCTCAAGTTCATGTTTGAATTTACAATATGTCATAGTTTATTTCTTTTGTTTCCTTCTCTTTTCAAAACCAACTCTTTTATTTTAAAAATTTACGTGCCCAAATTCTTTCCTCTCAAAAAAACCAATTTCCACATTTCAATAAAACCTCATTCATGAATTCCAAGCCATAACCCAGCTTAACCTAATATGATTATTCGAATAAGTTCCAATACTAAAATTAATTCTCCTTTTATGTTAACAACATAATAACACAACTCCAATTATCAAAAACACAAACATTATTCAATTTTACCCCTTTTTAATTCATTAGGTCAAATATGAAATTAGGGGTTTTTTCTCCTTTTCAACATAAACAAGTTAAGCTACGCTCCAATTAACCCAAACAATAATCAATTTCTCGATTTCTACTCCAAATATTCAAACCCTAGATCTCCTTTTATGATTTTCAAAGAAGTCCATAATGGATATGATTTTTATTCAATAAAAATCTACCACATGTCTATCTCTAGATGAGGTATTGAAGAGGAACAAAGAAATCCCTCCCTCATGAAGCGACGAGGAGAAAGCCGAAAAACCCACGGTGACGAAAGCACAATCTGCTCTGATTAAAATGAAGCCCTCGCGACCCTCTATGTTTTGGTCAAACGGACTATGGATCAAAGATGGGTAGAAGTAGATAAAACCCAAGTAGGAAGAGCTTGAAAGCTTAAAAATGGTGGAAGGAGAGAGAAGGGAAAGAAAGAAGAGAGAAGTGATTGAAATGACTAAAAGCGACTTTTATAGCAGCTAAAAACAGGCAAACCGCTCAAGCAAACAAAACATCACTCGAGCAACTAGACACAACAAGTGGCACCACTCGAGCGAACAAAGTGAGTGCTCGAGCGCACAATGACACCTCCCAGAAGTTCAGGCCACACAAGACAGACCGCTCGAGCAACCAAACCTGTGCTCGAGAGAAGATCAACAACTCTCAGAATCACAAATTTGTAAAAGTACTAGAAGACTCAAAAGACCGCTCGAGAGACCAATCTATCACTTGGGGGATAAAGAAAAATCCAAAGTGCTACAACCTTCCCACCTTAGGAAATTTCTTCCCCGAAATTAAAGATAAGGCCGAACAAAGGCAAATCAATCACAATTAGAAGGACAACCACCCACTAAGGATTGGATCCATACTTGGGATAGATTCTCGGATCCAAATTCAACCTTTCAGGGCCCCAAAGACACCCGAACAATGAAACTCTGGGAGCAAAAAATGAATGCCTCATTGACCCATACAATTCATTAGGCGTACGAGACATAATAGAAACAACAACCACACGCATGCTAGAAATATTAACCACCTGACAAGCACCACAACACAGCCAACATCTCCGATTGCTCAACACTAGAATCTGAGTAAAAACCCCACAACAAAAGTCTTGGTAAACTCAAATAGGAATAAGAAAACTCCAAACAGGAAAACTAATTGACAACACCCCGGTATACAAACCTCACTAACACCAAGGCAATCCTCGAACCAACAACCAACCCCAAAATTAGCAATTCAAGCTAAGTCACTCTACAGAATCCATCATTCTAGGTAAAATAAATGACGACAAAACTTTAAAAAAAAATTAATTAATAAATAAATAAATTCCATCATTTTCTAGATTATTTGAAAATCATCCACTTGAATATGAAACATTTCTCACAAGTGCCAAGACTCACACTACTCAAAAGTCCAAATAGATTCTTCTACTTCTCAAGCAAAACTCTAAAGTTTTACAAACACTCTCTGAAAACAAAGATGTAAATCGAAATACATAATCATCCACAAGTTAGTTGCACAGGCCTATACAGTGAAATTCCTCATTACAATTTAGATTAGCTCCACAATATTTCCATTAAACAAGACCATTTGAGGTTATAACTCTAGGAAAAATTCACTTTCCAATTCAAGCTCAACAATCTGTCATCTCATAACGTTCATTACTCTTACCGTGGTGCCATAACAAACACATATGCTACATTTATATAACAATCTTTAATAAAATAACAACCACGTTATCGACACAACAAAACACAAGAATGTTCATTTTCTTGAAATTCTCTTTTATCATAAACATCATCACATGTTATCACCCACACGAGGCATAATACACATGTAAAATAAGGAGTTCCACTAATTCATCATACGCTCCACACAAGCTTCTACACCGAAGACGCGAGACTCTACTCTCACCAAACCACTCTAAGGCACACACAGAGTTACAACCCTCTTTACCAAACTCCAAGCTAGACCCAGTGTGACTCTTTGTCAACCATATTCCAACATCAACTAATCGTTTAACCCACCCGATAAAACTGGACACTCAGTACCAAACATTGACACGCCACTCAATACCACTACTCCATTGGAGTTCGCACATCAATCCCCAAAACTTCCTGAATCACTCCGGATTCCTCCAGACTAGACCATGCCCGCATGGTTTCCAAAGAAAATCATCACCTCTATATCTATATGATAAGCACACCCTAACATCTCAAACATTAGACTGAGATGGTCAACAGCAATCACAAAATTTCGGACATAAAAGAACCTTCACCAATGCCACACTCACTACCCAAGAACACAACCATCCTTCATCCCAAGAAATACTTCTAGCATTTACCCATGGAATCCTCCTTTCACTCTCAAAATGCCATTCCATATATAATAATACCTTAACACACACTCTACCTTATTACAATAAATAGGACCACTACGAACTCACTGACCAACAAAACCAAAATACTAAACATCACACACAGTACCGTTCATACTGCCCCCAACAAATAAATCTCACACTCCCTCGAAGCATTCTCACATAACTAACCAATTCCAAAAACCCTAAGTCCCACACTCCCTTATACTCAACACATCCGAACCTTATAACTTGTCTTCACCATATAACACCCCTAACTACAACCGTCGACGAATTCCCATTCTCAATAATTAACTTCCAAACAAAACAAGGCTCAAAGGCCATATAATAATTTCATAAAACAATAACATATTATACAACACTACTATGGTTACCAGTCCCATTAAAGACTTCTCATTACACGTATAAAAGAGTCCAAAATTTATCATAAGCCTCCAACACAAGAGGAATAACAAACAATAACAACAATATGTAAATACAACATAGTACCATGATGCCTTAGCACCTAACAACACATCAGTCAACAACAAAAGTTCGGATATTAAACTATTGATCTCTAATGCAAAACCCCATCTCAAGGGTAATACTACTGTGATGACCAAAAAGCTGACTCTCGTGAAGCTCTCGAAGTCTGGCCTACACAGGTCTGGTATCAGTACCATCCCCCATTGAACTGAAGGGACTAAGTCCGACTAGGTTCTGAAACACCCGAAAAATTTACATGCAATGGGCAGAAACGTCTAACATGGCCCAGATGACCACAATCAAAATATACAGTTGACTCCCTACTTTGAGACTAGCTTGAAGCTTGAACCTCACTAGGCCTCCCAACTGACGAGTCCAAAACCCCTGAAGAAGACAAAGACTAAACCTGCAATTGAGCATGCACTCGCCTCCACCTCTTACTAAGCCTAGTGCGCTTATGAACCATAGGAGTCATCGAAGTGGCCTCCTCCATAACTTGACCAACACTTATAAACATGGCTTCCACATGGGCCGCCGCCTTAACTAGAGCATAGTAATTCTTCCACAGACATCCAACTACATTCTCCCTAATATCATTATACAACCGTCTCTGAAACTCATAACAACGACGCTCCTCTTTCACTACCAACTCTGGAGCAAACCTTGACAAACTAGTAAACCATATCTCAAATTGTGACAAAGGAGTAGCATTCTGGTGTAATTTAACAAACTGTTCCCTCAACCTTTCCGTAGCAGAAAGAGGGAAGTACTTGACCAAAAGACCTTGGTTAAAGCAACCCACGTGTTACCTACAGTGTTCTTATACCCTATGTCACCCCTCAATAGGAAACTCGCCAAAGAAATCCTTAACTCCCCATCCTCGACTCTGAGCATATCAAGAGTCTTGGTAACTTGCTCCAACCAATCCTCTGCCTCCAACGATTTAGTCTTCCTCACAAACTCCGGTGGATTGGAACGAAAAAAATCCTTAGTAAGCTTGAGGTCACACCCGTTATCACCCTCATTGCGAGCTAGAGCATCCTGCACCACTCTCATAATCTCATGTGCAACTTTCTCGCTGACTGTTGATGCTGCAATGATAGGTGCTAAAGGAACCGTTGTGCTCCTAATGGCACTCTTATTCTCAACTTGCCTTATATTCCCTCGTGTAGACATCCTATAAAATCAAAACAAGACCAACTTATTACAAAACACCATAACCCTTCCTCGAGGCACGCACACTCACTACCTCTAGGCTACAAGACACACTAACCCCTAAACACACAGTTCTACTACATATAAACAATTAAACACTTAGTCACATAATCGAATCAAGTCCACAAGGATAACTACTCGTCTCATAACCCTCAAGGAATTCTCATCAGAAACCACGTTGATCAGGCGTGTTTTCGATAAGACCTCAAAGCAAGTTCACCAGCTACAAGTACTATCTAAGAAACCAAATCCCATGCTCATATAAATGCATCACATATATCATAAAACTTATCCTAACTACATGCAACGTCCTCACTAAGCATAGCAATCACGATGTGGTAAAAACCACTCCCCACGAGCCCAAAGTATTCAAACACGGCTCGCTCTGATATCAAGTTGTCACACCCCACTTTTAATTACTTAGATAACATTACCAAATCATTGTTATAAACAATTTCAGAGATAGCAGACAGAAGTCCAATATCTTAGCGAAGATAAGTATATGAAGATTCTCTCATTTGTATATTGAATAATGTAACATGTGACATAATTAGAATAAATTGCCTACAGGCTTACATCATTACATAAAAGAGAAAGGGTTCAACCGCTTTTATAACAACGACATTCATTCAGCAATTAAAAGGCCCCGTGGCCAACAAAAAAAGAAGATCCTTGATCTTGAATCACTTCTCGATATTCACCTAAAAAAGGATTAGCAACATGGGATGAACATAAAGTCCAGTAGGGATCCCAACATGATCCAAAACAATAACAACATACAGATAGCTATGATCATGAATTCTTTAAGTCATACCATATACATAAGTGCCGGTTTATACATAAAGATATACTTACATAGGTACTTTTCTCAAAATCATTCAATTTATCCAACAATCACAAAATTGTTCACTTTTCTTTCTTCTTATTACTTCTTTATTTCACATTTTCTAGACGATAATAGGTATTTGAAAAACAAACTCATGAGATCCAATTACTTTTCCCAATTACTGAACTCACACCCAATTCTAAATTACAATTTTCGAATAGAAGTATCCCAAAAGAACACGAAGAAAATACATATAAAATACTCCTCACATAACCATATAAGACAAGTGACATCCTCCACAAAATATTCATCACTATGCATGAAACACATAAATAGAATTGAGACAATAACAAGAAAACCGACAATGCTCTAATTGCCTCAAGTAAGGTAAGCCAATGATACACCTTTCTAATACTCACGCCAATTTACCAGTCACCTATTGGAGGGTATTGGTCCCTCTGCCAAGTTCTCCAGACACTAGCTGGAAGGTACTGGCACCCACATTCTCAGCACAGCCAATTCTCCAGGCGCTAGTTGGAAGGTAATGGCACCGTTTATTCTCAGCACATGCACATTTCCAACCACTACATAACTCACAAATATAAACAACCCGAGTGTACTACATACACAAAATTTGTTCAACATCACAATGTCATCCTCCACCGATGACCAAGGACCAAACCTTTAAGTAAAATATATAAACACATGTAATACGATAATCCAATACTTACTCATCCTTAAGTCCAATGATGATGATAATAATAACAATATTCAACAGTTTCAAAGCCAACATGAAGTTCGTGTCTAAATTTATAATACGTCATAGTTTCTTTCTTTTGTTTCCTTCTCTTTTCAAAACCAACTCTTTTGTTTTCCAAATTTACATGTGCAAATCCTTTTCTTTCCGAAAACCAATTTCCACGTTTCAATAAAACCTCATTAATGAAGTCCAAGCCATAACCTAAATTTACCTAATATGATTATTCGAATAAGTTCCAATACTAAAATTAATTCTCCCTTTACGTTAACAACACAATAACACAACTCAAATTATCAAAACACAAACATTATTCAATTTTACCCCTTTTTAATTCACTAGGTCAGATATGAAATTAGGGTTTTTTCCTCCTTTTCAACATAAACAAGTTAAGCTACCCTCTAATTAACCTAAACAACAATCAATTTTCTGATTTCTACTCTGAACATTCAAACCCTGGATTCCCTTTTATGATTTTCAAAGAAGTCTATAATCGATATGATTTTTATGCAATAAAAATCTACCATAAGTCTATCTATAAACGAAATGTTGAAAAGGAATAAAGAAATCCCTACCTCTTGAAATGACAAGGAGAAAGCTAAAAAACCCACGGTGAAGAAAACATGATCCACCCAAATTAAAATGAAGCCCTCGCGACCCTCTATGTTTTGGTCTAAGGGACAATAGGTCAAAGATGGGCATAAGTAGATGACACCCAAGTGGAAAGAGCTTGGGAGCTCAAAAATGGCAGAAGGAGAGAGAATAGAGAGAGAAAAGTGATCTAGATGTGTCTAAAAGTGGCTTTTCTAGCTGCTAAAACTGGACTAATCGCTCAAGTGAACAAAACATCGCTCGTGCGACCAGACACAACAAATGGCACCGATTAAGCGAACAAATTGACTGCTCGAGTACACAATGACACCTCCCAGAAGTTCAGACCACATAAGGTAGACCACTCGAGTGACCAAACCTGCGCTCGAGCGAAGATCAACAACTATCAAAATCACAGACCTGCAAAAGTACTGGAAGACTCGAAAGACCGCTCGAGCGGCCAATTTATCACTCGGGCAATGAAGAAAAACTCATAGTGCTATAATAAGGATGAAGTGTGTAGACTTAGTCAACCTATCAACAATCACTATATCGTTACCTTTTTGTGTCCTCGGAAGTCCAACCATGAAATCCATGATGACATATTCCCACTTCCACTCGGCTATAGGTAGGGGTTGTAACAAACCAGCTGGTTATTGGTGTTTGGCCTTCCCTTGTTGAAAAGTAAGACATTTGGATACAAATAAAGTGACATCCCATTTCATGCCCCTGTACCAAAACTAACGACGAAAATCTAAGTACATTTTTGTGCCTCCTGAATGTACCACAAGGCGTGAATGATGAAACTCCCGGAGTACCTCCTCTCTATAAGGTATTGGCACAAAAAAATGATCTAAATACCTCACACTGAGATCCGAATTGATGTTCAAACCTTTCTCTTCCTTCCCATTTGAGATTCTCTCACAAATTGCCTCCACCTCATGGTCACACTATTCTATGATTTTGCTAATTATAGTGGGTTGTGAAGTCAGAGTAAACAAGGTAGCACCCTCACTAGACTCGCCAAGATACAAGTCATACTCGCCGATATCACCCAACATAACCCATTCCTAAATGACCATACTTGCCACGATACTCATAGACTTTTGAACTTTCGACTAAGGGCATCTGCCACAACATTGGCCTTCCTCAGATAATAGTGCAACTCAAAATTATAGTATTCCATATACTCCATCCACCTACATTGGCCCAAATCCAGATCTTTTTGAGACAACAAGTATTTTAAACTTTTGTTGTCAGAATAGACATCATACTTTTCACCGTACAAATAATGTCTCTAAATCTTTAAGGCAAAAATCACCACTGCCAACTCTAAGTCATGGGTAGTTCTTCTCATGGGTTTTCAATTGTTGTGACCCAAAAACTACAACCTTCCTCTCTTGCAACAACACATACCCAAGTCCATCCTAGGATGCATCACAATACACAGTATAACCCAAACCCCTTTCTGGAATTATCAAAACTAGAGCGATAGTCAACCTAACCTTAGGTTCTTAAAATGACTTTTCACAAGTCTCATTCTACATATATTTACACGCTTTCTGGTCAACCTGGTTAACGGTGTAGCTAATCTAGAGCAGTTCTTCACAAAACGACGGTAATACCTGACTAACCCTAAGAAACTTCAGATCTCAAAAATGTTCTTAGGCCATTCCCAATCCTGTACAGTGTCTATCTTGGAGGAATCAACGGTTACCCTTTCTTCTGACACAACCTGCCTCAAAAATTTTACGTCTGTTACCTAAAACTCACATTTCTCGAATTTAGCAAACAATTTGTGCACTCTACGTAAGTCAAGTACTATGCGCAAATGTTCCTCATGTTTCTCCTCAGGGGGTGAATATATCAAAATGCTGTCCACGAAAACAACTACGAATTGATCTAAGAACTCCTGGAGGACTCGATTCATCAAGTCCATGAATGATGCTAGGGTGTTGGTTAATTCGAATGGCATAACAACATACTCATAATGGCCATAACGCCTATGAATGGCCATCTTCTGAATATCTCCCTCCTTAACCATCAACTGATGGTATCCCAACCTCAAGTCTATCTTTGAAAAGTAATAAGACCCCTTAAGTTGGTAAAATAAGTCATCTATTCTAGGTAGAAGATATTTGTTCTTAACAGTAACTCAATTCAACTTGTGGTAATCGATACACAACCGCAATGACCCATCATTCTTCTTAGCAAAGAGCATCGGCGCACCCCAATGTGATGTACTAGGGTGAATAAAAACCTTATCTAAAAGGTCTTGGAGTTGGATCTTCAATTCATGTAACTCGGCGGGTGCAAATCTATATGGTGCCATGGTAATTGGTGTCGTGCCTGGCATTAAGTCAATAGAGAATTCAATCTCTCGGTGGGGTGGTAAACTTATGAGATCTTCAGGGAAAACATCCAGATATTCACAAACTACCCTCAACAAGTCACCACGGATCACACTATCTTCATTAGTTAGATAAAGGGCAAAAAGAAAACTAAGTTCTCCTCAACCCTTAAGGCCATACAATGGCGTAATGGAGTCATCACCCCAATCACATATGAAATAAAAACAATCCCCAGTAGGTGTGCACACTGACACTTAGTGGTGCTAACAATCTATCGCAACCCGAAATATGACAACCAATCATACCCAATATAATATCAACAATCTGCAACCTCAATTTCACAAGAGTGGCACACTCGCCCCAATGCCACTCTACCCCTAAACTGTGACTCAACCCACAAAAGAGATTCTAGCTGATCAATCTCTAATCCCAAAGTAGAAGCAAAAGCAGTAGCTATAAATGAATGTGATGCACCCATATCAATCAACACTTTAGCCATAGAATTGAACACAACAAAATTACCTTTCCCAATAAAGGTTCTCGGCAACTGCTCTGGTGCTATAACAGTATACACGCGCCGCTGTGGTCTCTGATCAACCTACTTATCTCTCAGAGCATAGGCTTGCAGCACTAATTGAGCCGAGGTGGTTTACTGAATAGCTTGTGAGGCTTGAACTGAATGACCCTGCTGGTGGCTCTAAGTTTACCACGACACCAATGCGCCAGATGCGCCTCCCAATTGTGGGCATGCTCTATTCATATGCCCTAACTGGCCACACTAAAAACAAGTAGGTCCTTGTCCCCAACTATAGGACTGACTCTGTCATCAGTTAAACGGAGGTGGTGGTGGCATCTGCTATCATCCTCCTCTCTGTGGACATGCATTGGCTTTGTGACCCAACTGGCCATATTTAAAACAGGTGAACCCATCTTGAGCGTTCTTCCCCGTGCTAGTACTAGGCAGCGAAAAAGTAGATCTAGTCTATTGTGAATGGGACTGAAATGAAGCCAAGCCCCTGTGTCTCTTATTAGACCTAGAGTCCCCTTGTGACTCTTGTCCTCTATATCTTAAACCTCGGATCCTCTCCTCCTCGGTCTGCACAGTAATTTCTATATGTGCCACTGCCTCCACTATATGGTCATAGTTTCGGATCATATTCCTAGCAACCTTGAACAAAATTTTGGTTCTAAGTCTTTTCTCAAATTCAATGCAATGGTATTCTCCCATTGCCACCGACTCCGGTGCAAACCAAGATAAGCTAGTGAAGGCCACTTCAAATTTGGCCACTGATGTGCTCAACTGCTTAGGGTCTAAAAACTCCTATCTCAGTCTCCCTAGTAGTAGGAGGTAGGTATTTGTCTTGGAAAGCAATAACAAAGGCTTCCCATGCCGGCTCAACTCTGCCTTTGGCGTATTTTTACCATTGGCCCACATCCCCTTTCAAATAATAGCTTGCTAGAGTCACTCTAAGCTCGCCATCCTTAATGTGAACCATTTCAAATGTCTTCATGGTTTGCTCCAACCATTCATTTTCCTTCTTGGGCTCTAGACCCCCATGAAACTCTTTTAGTTTATCCTACAAAAATTCCCGAGTAAGAAAAGTCGTCCTAGTCTCTACGGCATTTTCTTGGGCTAGATTCTCTACCCTTAACATGTTCATCGACTCCCTCAAAGCCTCCGCCATCTCCCTGGCTAAGACGTCCATAGCGGCTTGACCCGCTTGATCTAGGACTCCCACTTATCCCACTTGCTCGACCATATTAGCTTGGGCCGCTTGCTCAACTGCATTGGCTTAGCTGAACCCTTCCTCTTGCATGGGAACCTCATGAACCAGTACCTCATGAACTCCTCGGTGAGGTCTACCCCACCTCCCACCTGTACCACCATCAGCCTGTCCTCATCCTAACATCCTAATTTAGGATAAAAACAAACAACTTAGCACATGTTCACACAGTGCTCACAACCGAAACTCTCCCACCAAAACAATTATTATGCTCTTAATTCCCATCAATATTTAGTTTCACTCCACATAAACACATATGGATTAGTCCCACGAAATATCGAGAGTTCTTACTGGAATGAGCATTGATCAGGTGCCCTTCTAATAAGACTTCAAGGGATTTAGTAAACGCCAACCATATCTTAAAAGTTCAATCCCATACCCATCTACTCCAGTAAGCATGTTATCACATAGAAATTAAAAACATGGAACATCCCCTAATTAGCGATATGAGCCCATTGTGGCTAAGCCACTTCCTGCGAACCCCAAGTATTCAAACCTGGTAGCTTTGATACCAAGTTGAAACACTCCCAAATTTATAAACAATAAATTAAATAAGATAAATATACCCAACATACGATTACGTCTCGATCAACCAACTTCGTTGATTAGTACTTCATTTCCATAGAAGAAGTATAAAAAACAAAAACAAAAAAACAAAAAAAAGGGTGTTCACATTCAACACATATTCACCCTCCTAAAAAGATGAATCCATAGCATGTGTAACTATATAAAAGTGAAAGAAAGAACAATAAAATACATGCCCTGAGGCTACAAGTTCCAAGGCTTAAGCTAGGTTACACAAAAAGGTTGTCAAACCCAAACATGTTAAGCCATTGGCTTGCAATAACATCATACAAAAAGGGAGAGCCTCTTTCTTGCCCTCAATACATTCCACACCTTTAACTAAGCGAGATCACCACATCGCTTCCGGCACAAATCCACTAGCGATGAGCACAAGGCCCAGTAGAGATATTTTAACATAGTATATATGTTTTAAGCAATCTCATATAAATGAATGCGATGCAATGTCATGTTCAAATGTCAAAGTTTTCCATTTCTTTTGAAATCCATGCAATATTTCATTCAAGGTTCATTATCTCCTTTAGAGTCAAGATTTACACAATGGGGTGGTAAATACAACTTAGGTAATTCCTCGGGGCTAGTGTCTACAAGTAGGCGCATCAAGAACTACAAAATCCTACCTTATCAGCTACTAACTGGAGGGCTTAGGCACCCACACACGTGTGTTTCTGGTCTTACACCAAGGATACTCAAGCCAACTTAATTTCCAATCTACAACCACTAACAGGACACGCCAAACGTATTTACCCCGAAATGTTCTTAATAACAACAGCTGTTTCTCAAAACATTGAATTTATTTCCGAGTCAAGATCGTAAGTGAACAATATTTCAAGATAATGCAAATGAATGAAATGAGAAATAATTACATATAAATATCTTCTTTGCACAATATCTCCATAATTTTCATATTTATTCAAGTAAAGCTTCCATGGTTCAATAGTTCTCAAAATCATAGTAAGGTACGAATCCATGTGACATATGACATTTCCTTATATTCACAATCAACATCCATTTATCAATTTTCCAAATTTCTAAACACACACAACACATATTACTATAATTGTTCAACCAAAATTCTTATTCCATTCATGAGTACCTCAACAACATAACAACCTAGGGAAGGTTTCTTCAATTTCTTAAGAGATTTAACATCAATTTCATGAATATTACACAAATTTCACTTTTCTCTAAATTTCTCAAAATCTGGGGTTTGATCAAAAGTGGGTTTTTCCTTCACTTTCAAAATAACTACATGCATCCCCAAAGGGTTTATAGTTCACAAAATAATTTATCTTGAACCAAATTATGAGAAAGAAATAATTTTCTCTAACATTTTTCTAGGTTCAACATCTCATAACCCAAACCAAAACTAGAAATTGTAGTGAAATGAACAAGATATGCTAAAACCATATATATAACTTAAAGAATATCCCTACCACAAGACTTTGAGAAAGAAAGTTGAAAAGCTCCGAAATCAACGACATTAAAGTCTGATCATATAGCAACTCTAGTTTAAACCTGACCCGTTTATTGTTTTGGATCCGGGCTTTCTTGTCTTGTTAGTTGTTCATGTCTTCTTTCACTTTATTCCTTGTTGAGTTTGGCTAATGGAGTGTCTTGGTTGTGTTTCAAACAGGTTAGGAGTTAGTTCTTTCAAAATTGTCTTGCCCAGGTTTTGGCTTGTTCACTCGAGCGAACTTTCTTGCACTTGAGTGAACTTTGAGAACTTCCAGTAGTTTTGCGGGTCTGCAAAAATACTGGGAGTATGGCATTCTTAGCTCGAGTGGTGTTTCTTGCGCTCGAGTAGTCTTGGCTCGAGCGGTCTTTCTTGAGCATGAGCAATTTTTTGGAACTCTTAGTACTTTTGCAGGCTTACAAAAGTACTGGGATGGTAGTGATCTTCACTCAAGCAGTACTTTATTCGCTCGAGCAGTCTCTCTTATTGTGTCTGGTCACTCGAGCGATCATTCCTGTGCTCAAGCAATCTGTGCATATATTAGTCTGTACAGTCACCTTTTTGGATCAATCTTTCACATCTCTTTCTCTCTCTCTCTCTCTCTCCCTCTCTCTCTCTCTCTCTCTAAATCTCCGATCTACACACACTTTCTCTCTAGGTCTTGAACATTTGGCCCAAATACACCTTGATCTATCAAGAGAACACGTCGAGGGCTTCATTCTAATCGGAGAAGTTTGTGTTTTCGGCTCTATCAAGTTCTACCCATCTTTCCTTTGAGTTTTCTTTTTTGAGGTGGGAATTACTTTGACTCTTTTTATGATTTTGAACTTAGTTATTTGCTTTTCTAAACAAGATAGCAATTTGGGATTTTTTGGATTAAACCTAGGGTTAGTGGGTTCTTGTATATGATTGTGGCTTTGTAAATATGGTTGGGTTGTGATAGATTGTGAATTTTATCCATGGAGATTGATTTTCAAAGAAAGGGGATTTTTGCCGTAAATTGTGAGAACTTTATTTTGTAAAGAGAAAATGGAATTGATGTTGATTTCATGGAATTGGAACGATGACGATGATGATGGCAGAATTGGATATGAATTATCCCTCCAAATTGGAAATGTTGGATATGAATTATCTATTTAGAGATATCTATTTTGGGCTATCGGTGGAGGATAATTATGATTGTTGTAGAAATTGCATAAGAATTAGGTGAATTGAAACTATTTTCTCATCTATTTGCATTGAGCATTGTAACATAATTAACACATTGAAAATTTTGTTCTTTTGAAAAAAATGAATAAATACCTTGGTGAATCGGGGTACGAGTGTAGTTGTGGTATTTTGTTGGCCTAAGTGTCTTTGGTAAAAGTCTAGAAATTCGCATGGTTAGGTGTCGAGCTTTTCGGTTAATATCGGTAAAAATGACAGATTGGTAGTGCTTGTAGCCTACTTGCAGACATGTCCTAGAGATTTCCAATGTTGTATCCACTACCCTGTTTTCTATTGAAAATGAATTGGTTGCATGAATTGTGATATAAACCTGGCATAGCATGGTTTTGGAAAAAGATATAAAATGTTTTGACACGAGCATTGCATATGCATTCACCTTATAACTCTGTTAAGATTCATACACTGTGTTAGAGTATCTTTATTAGGCTTTGGCTCACCCTATGTGGGAAACCATTTTTAGGTGCTGATGATATGCCTTCGTCAAGGCAATAGCTTGGGAGGACTTGGAGCCAAGAGCTTCTATGTTTGTTACTGTTATAATTATTTTGTACAAGCCTTGGGCTTTATTTGTATTGAGTTTAAACTCACTTTTGTTGTAACCAAGCGCCATCTTGAAAAGTTGTAGCCAATAGGGCACTGCTATATCAGTTTAACTCTTATTTAAATATCTTTTGCTATGACACATGCAATAGATTCAGGGTTAGGACATGTGAATGTATTATTGCATGTGTTACACCTTTGTAAATAGATGAAACTTTATGAATGGAAGAACATCATATTCAGACATCTGTTACTATTTAATATTTGTCGTGGGATGATCTTATTGTAATTATTCAGGGGGCGTTACAGATCTCCACCGTACACAACGTAGTCCTTGACGCGCTCTCCAAAATTAAAGAACACACTAAGGTCAAAATTTCAATAGATAATGAGAGATCAAGGAGTAATGAAGTGGGTGAAGGGTTTTCTAGAGAGAGAGGAGAAAAAGGAGAGTAAGAGTTAATATAGAGAGAGTGTGAAATAAAAAGCGATTGAAAAATGTGTAAGACTCAACTTTTGAAGTGAATTGACATAATTTTCGAAGCTCTGCGGACAAACCGTTTGAGCGACCAAACCTATGCTTAAGCAAACAATTCAAATTTGAAAGACTGCTAGAGCGAGCAAACCTACGCTCGAGCGAAAAATACCCACTCCCAGAATCTCCACTCCCCTCTGTAAAAGACCGCTTGAGCGATTAAAGCTTTGCTTGTGCGAAGAATGAATGCTCCTAGTAGTTCAGACTGCAAAACGAGATACTGGAAGGTCGATTTCACTGCTCGAGTGTCCCAAAGACCACTCGCGTGGTCTCAACCTGAAGGTGAGACAAAGTAACTACAAAACATTAGCCAACCTTCCCGGTTTCTCTCCCACCCCAAAAGTACAAGATGACATCTCGGAACACACTAAGATGTGCCTACCAGAACAACCACAAGGAAGAATAGATAACAACATAAGACTCAAAAAGTTTAACAATGATGAAGACAACACAAAGAGACAGAGATTACCAATTAATGGGCTCAATTTGCTTGAAAGGATTCGGGACATCACAATACTTATAAGTGTTTGCAGGGTCATTTTCATGAAACTGTCAAATTATATAATTTATTATGGCATCTGTAAGTAATCAGCATATAATAAAAGTTTATCAAAACTTTTTATTTGTTACTTTCTACATCATTAAGTTGCTGCGATAATATTTTGGTATCATTTCATTTTAATAGATAGGACAATTCCTGCTTCAGCTAATCTAAGTTTGCTTGGAAAGCATGTTGCAATAGATCTTTTGTAGTTTTTCTTTCACCATCTTCTTGTTTTTCTTCTTATTCACCATTATAACTCATTGTAATAAAAATATTTTGATGAGTAAGAGTTTGAGGCGATATTAGAGTGTTATGAATCTCAAAATCTAATGTATTTTTTTTGTGAGCAGAAAAAAAAATACAATTATTCTCGTGATGGAGGTGTTCTGCAAATTCTTAGTTTGTTATTGAAAGTGTTTATTGTGGACACTTGTTTGTATGACATGTATGTATATATGTACTGAACATAAGTTGATAGAAAAACAATACACAATTTCGCATTTTTTTCCTAACAAATATAACTATATTACTAAAGCAATACATGTTAGAAAATTAAAGAATCCAATAGTAATATAGCATTACAGATTGACAATGTATAAATACAATAACATATATAAATTTATATATTTATATATGTAGACATTGACATATATAAGATATCACAAAAGTAATATGTGAAATCTTTTGTAACAAGATAATACAGGTAATAATAAGAAGTTAATTATTCATAATTAAATAGTTGGTCATAATGTAGATGTTTAGTGTTACATTTTTGTGTATATGCACCATTTTTTAATTAGATTATTAAATTCACATAAAAATTGTAAGGAATTTGTGTAGAAAAGAGATTAGTGAAAAAGGATTTTAAAAAAAAAAAACAAAGTTTATAGTCTTTGGTTGGTTTGTCTTTTCAAACTTTTGTTTTGAATTTTTTATTTTCATGTTTTTTTTATCTTTCACACTTCTATTTAATAACCCTTTTATTTTCTTTTTAGATTCACTTAATCTAAATACACTTAGAAAATAATTTATTGTGTATTCTTTTTGGGAAAAAAATTATTAATATTAAATAATAATATAATAGTAATAACAAATCAATAAATGTTTGAATTTATAAATTTTTTTACCAATATTTTAATTTTTAACTCTATTTAGATTATTAGATATTATATTTTCATGTATAAGTATATTTTAAATATAAAATATAATGAAATTTCAGTATCTTTAATCACCAAAACTGAAAAAATATAAAAAACAAAAACTGAAAAACATATTTTAAATATAAAACCAACGAAAGTAGTCGTGTTTAGAATTTTGACATCATATCTTGGTGTGGTGATGTGGTTTGGAAATACTCTCTAATCCAAGTAGATGCTCTTTGATCCTCTGGTTGCTACCTGAAAGGAATGAACACTCTGGTCGAGGGTGCCGGAATTAGTGCTCTGACAAGCAAGTCAGTATTCTCTCAAGTTTACTTCTCTTTCAAGTTATCTAATTTTCTTTCACCTACCTTCTTTCTGGCTGATGTTCCTCATTTTATAATACTCTTCAAGGGCCCACCTTCTAATTTATGGAAACCATGCCCTCACAGCTGGACCCTCATTTATACTGTATGATCTGCAACATAGTCAGCTATAAAAGTAAGCTTACTCGGCCGAGGCGGGCCATAGTAAGTCGGCTCTTGCAAATAGCTCCACCAAATTGTAGCTTTTTATATTCAGCCACCACAATTGCCTCCCAAACATTCGAATTTAGATTACGATGATCTGCATGTTTGGTCGATGACTTTGGCTTTCAAGTTGGACAACCCTTGAAAGTCAGAAATACGGCGGTTTCACTCCTTTTGGTATTGATTCGTCAGAACATACGCCACATCTCAATCATTTCAACTTCCCGCCCCTTTCATTTGACAATTATTTAATGTTCGATTTCAAAACTGTCCTTCCATGTATTTTTCAGCTCAAGAGACTTACGACTTCCTCTGGCATCCTTTTCGTCGACCTTCTTTATGACCTCTGTGATTCTGCTTTCTACTGCTCATCTTCTTCTCCAACCTATAAGTTTGCCTCTCTCTTTTCATTCAGTTCTCGTTCCAGTCCCTTGCTTGTTTTGTTTTTATTTAGTATACATTTGGTTCATATTTCGTCTTCGATAGCGAGACATTTGAAAGCCCTCCTCTCATAGAAATGAGTCTCAGCCTTCCGTCGTCATTTTTCAATTCCAGATGACGTACATCTGTCTCTTGTTGCAGACAGTGTGTTGGACATAGAACGGGCTGATACAAACACCATTATTTTCCCTCTTTTGTCCATCATTGATGGTGGAGTCTGATTTCCCCTCCATCCCTTTATTAGGCCGGTCCTGAGTTACTAGGTCTTATTCCCTCCCAACCTAACGTGAATTTCAATCGCATAATCATGGAAATAGTAGAGTTGAATAGGCGGTTAGGACTTAACCTGGGAATTCCAGCTATTTGGCATTGTTACATCATGGCGAAGTCGTCTGGTCGGCAGGGCCGTTATTTCCTGAGAGCTAAAGACATTGATCATCACTTGGTAACCATACTTGCCAGCTCAGGAAAGAGGGTTGATGATGTCATGGTCGCCATCAACGGCAATTAGGAATTCGGTGTAGGAGAGAATAGCCAAGACCCAGTGCCGAGGCAAAAAGGGAAGCCAGGTGGCCAACTAGATTGTTATGATATTATTTCTATAAACTGTGAATTTGGCGTAAATCTTGTACTGACCTATAATTGTCATGCAGGTAATGATTTAAAAAGGGCTTTGACATTAGCAGACGAAGCCGTTCTTGCGCAAGTGAAGGCTGCTCTTAACTACAAAGGCCACACCAACTTTCAAGGGCAAGGGCGCGCAACCTATGTTCTGTTGAGGTACGACCCCACCTACGCCACCTTCTCGGCTGCCGACCATATTCCTGTGCCGAGAGGTGAACAACATTTGACTGTCCTTATATTCCCTAGTTTCAAAAGCCTAAGGGATATTGGTGTTGACGGCTCCGATGTTGACAAACCAATCGCCGAAGACGGGCAGTCTGACGACCGTGCAGAAGACCAAGAATTGAATTCAGAAATTGAATTGGCTTTGGAGCACATCAGCCCGGACGATCAAGCCGACCAACCATCTACCTCTGGCCGAGCGGACCTCTCAGCTCCAGAGGACGACATTTTCATTGGTTTAGAGAATCTTCCTAGGGCCGAGTCTAAAGCTGAAGAGATGAGCGGAGAGTCCCTTGCTCAATTTGCTAGGAGGCGTAAAGTAGATGGCGACCAGGAGGCAGGTCGGTGATTTTGGGATGAGCCAGGTCACTCTAACACGCCAAGCTCCCAGAGAAAAAACGACCCTGAAACAATAATGGTTGAATATGTTTCAGAGAAGCCCTAGCAAATCTTGGAAGTCAATCCTTCGGGGCAGAAACGGCAAGCCGAGATCATCCCCAATATAATTGAAGCATCGGCTGATAAACGGCAAAGAATTGAGATGTTGTCTTCCACTAATGAGGTATTTGAGGCATTTATTATCCACGGATAAAGAATGCACCGGTTCTCTCTAGTGGATCGACCATCAAAGATCCTGTTGTGGCCTTGAGTGTGGTTTAGGCTCTCTCTCTGCCAGCTAATAGGACTGCCTTCCGTGTCGAACCAGATGTTGTCTCTATTGCTCTGGCAGCCCAGTCGGCCATATTGGTAAGTTTCAATCCCTTGGATCGTATAAATTAGTTTTAGTGCCGCCTAATAAGTCTTGGTTTATTGCTTTCGTCAGGTAGCAAGGAGAATTGCCGAGATCGGCTGTCATCACTACGACGCCGTAGAGAGACTCGTCGTCCTTGAGACCAGCTTGAAGCTAAGAAGGGGAAGATCGTGGCTGCAATTGCCGATTTGGCTGTTGCAACGACTAAGGCCAAGTCTAAAACCGCGAAGGCGGAGTAAAAGAAAGTGAGGGTCGTTGCTGTGTAGGAAAAAGCTTAACACGCCGATCAATTACATAAGGATGCTTAGGAGCGAGCGAACTTGCTGGACAGCTCCCTTAAATCAGCACAAAAAGAAGTTTCTCAACTGAAGGCCGATCTTGAAGCTAAAAACAAGGCGAGGGAGCTCACTGAGGCAGACGCGGCCAAAGCTTTTGATGCGGGCCATCTGAAGGCTAAGGAGATGTACGCTAATGAAGTCTTGAAGTTTGAGAATCGAGGTTTCAAGCGTGGATGGCTAGAAGCTTTGGCAGCAGCTAAGGTGACTCTCAATTAGCCGATTCCTTATGAACAACTGGAAGTCGAACCATTGGAATAGGATCTAGAAGATTTGGACTTTTGATCGGCAGTTTTGTAAGAAATGTTCAGCCATTATTGGTTTTTTTTAGCTTTGTTTTGCAAGCTTTTCTTGGTTTTTGTTAGCACTTTATTTTAGATGTAGGCCATTTTCATGTATAAAGTGGTTGTACACAATACAGTTTGTTAATGAAAATGTCCATTTTTGTTAATGAATGAAAATCATTAAATGTTGGTAATGAAAATGTCCATTTTGTTAATGAATATTAATCATTAAGTATTGGAAAATAGAAATGTGCCATATCAATTGAGATCATAACCTTTACATCTTAATTCAGCAAAATGCCTGAAGATAAGCCGAATAGATTCATAAATCTGCCCTTGCCCCAGCTGATCACTGAGTATAACTGCCAAATGTACAGACTAAACATTCATAGGAATAGGTGGGGCACTATCTTTATTCAGCAAAATGCTTGAAAATAAGCCGAATAGATTCATAACTCTACCCTTGCCCAAGCTGATCACTGAGCATAATCGCCGAATGTATGGACTAAACGTTCATCGGATCATGTGGGGAACTGTCTTTATTCGGCAAGATGCGTAAAGCGGTCACTTCGTAAACGCTGCATCTGTAATTAATAAGCTAGGGAGAGCGGGGCTAGGCGTGTGTGGGGCCTATGTTAGCGTTAAATATGTTCTGCTCAAATTCAGCAGAGTGAGAGAGGGAAAAGAGCATTGTGCCATCCTAAGGAGATTCATATGTTAATAAAAGTATTTTTTAACAGCAGAGAGGAGGGCAGGACACTAGCTGAACTAGATTTAGAAATAAACCGAGAGGCTAGTGGCAAACCCACCCGAATTGGTAATAGGATATTGGAGGAGCATAAAAGGCGTCGCTACCTTCATCGATGAAGTAGGTCTCCAAGGGAGAGGTAGCAACGAGGGAGCTTCAAGACTGGAAGTGCACACGCCTTACCGCGAAACGAAACCAGCAGGTCACCACGCTCATTGAGTTTTTCAGTTTTCATTGGGAATAAACCGATGACCGAAGCGAACTCAATTATCCGCGATCCGAATGTGGCAGTAGAGTTCACTCGATAAATTTTTCTGCCCGAAGTCCAACAATCAATGGTCGGTCGGCCTGATTATGAAATTTTTCGAGATGGTGTTCATGGAGCAGTTAAAGGACTTTACACTTCCTATGAGATTGGCATGCGCCTTCGTGCCACGCGAAGAGAGATCGAACAGAAAGATGGCCGCATTTGGAACTTGGAGCGCCGCGCAGAAAAAGCAGAGAGTGAGCTGAAAAAGGCTAAGGCAGTCGAGTCTCAATCGGCGGGTCCAACAAACCCGGTTGTGATGGGTAGAGTAAACTAGTGCTTGTTTGATCATGGCATAGCCAATCGAGATACGGCAAGCATGTTCGCACAAGAGGCGATAAGAATGCGGGCCTACAATCAAGGCTTTTTTTGCGGCAGAAAGATCGGTATCCAAAAGACTAAGGAGAAGTTGGTGGATGATGTCTGTCGATGTGAGAATCGCGGTTTTAAGCATAGATGGACCAAGGCTCTGCAAGCCGCGGGCGTCAATTAGGCATCACCACTATTGCAGAATTACAAGTTTCCCTTCAAAGTTTACGATGTCAAAAAAATTGACGATGAAGAGGGTGCCAAGCTGGAGAAGACTTAGATATCAAGAAACATGTTTTTGTACTTTTGAATATGTCAAAAGCCATGTATTTGTACCTCTTTGATGAAATAAATAAATATTTATTAGAATAGTTCGTTTCATTTATGTATTAACTTGTGTGATATGCATATTTGTGGGCCCACGTCATTGTATTGCCAAATACAAAGGGCGCTCTGAATTTGGAGGATTACTCAGCAACTCGTGATTATGCACTAAGGGCACTCCGAATTTGGAGTCTTTCTGTTGGCCAATCATGATATCCACAAAGGGCGCTCCAAATTCGGAGTCTTTGTATTGGCCAATAGTGATGCCCACGAAGGGCGCTCCGAATTTGGAGGCTTATTTGGCCCAAACATGAACTTGCACGAAGGGCACTCCAAATTTGGAGTCCTTGTGTTAGCCAATCGTAATATCTACGAAGGGCGCTCCGAATTCGGAAGCTTATTCGGCCCAAAAGTGAACATGCACGAAGGGCACTCCGAATTCGGAGTCTTTCTGTTGGCCAATCATGATATCCACAAAGGGCTCTCCGAATTCAGAGGCTTATTCGGCCCAAACGTAAACATGCACAAAGGGCGCTCTGAATTCGGAGTGTTTGTGTTGGCCAATCGTGATATCCACGAAGGGCACTCCAAATTCGGAGGCTTATTCGACCCAAACGTGAACATGCACAAAGGGCACTCCGAATTTGGAGTCTTTGTGTTGCCCAATAATGATATCCATGAAGGGCGCTCCGAATTAGGAGGCTTATTCGGCCCAAACGTAAACATGCATGAAAGGCACTCCAAATTCGGAGTGTTTATATTGGCCAATCATGATATCCACGAAAGGCACTCCACATTCATAGGCTTATTCGGCCCAAACGTAAACATGCATGAAGGGCGCTCCGAATTCTGAGTCTTTGTATTGGTCAATCGTGCTATCCATGAAGGGCGCTTCGAATTCAAAGGCTTATTTGGCCCAAACGTGAACATGGACGAAGGGCGCTCCGAATTCGGAGGCTTTTGTATTGGCCAATCATGATATCCACGAAGGGCACTCTGAATTCGAAGGCTTTTCATTATTCAACCATTATTAACGAGACAGCGATAAAAAGATCTTTGCATTGTGGAATTCGTAGATGTGTACATGTTAGCATAACCGCGAAAATTAGAAACAAACTAGCACATCGTACAAGTTAGCTTAATGATAAAATTTACGCAAATGGGTTGAATTCCAGAGGTGTGGCAAACTTCTACCAGCCATGTCTGAAAACCAATACGCCTCTGTTCTGGCAATCGAATCAATTTGATAAGGCTGTCCTAGTTGGGGCCTAATTTACCGTCTGTCGGATTCTTAGTAGCAGGAAGCATTTTCTTGAGGACCAGTTCTCCGGGTGTATAACGACGCAACTGCACTCACTAGTTATATGACTTGGTGAGCTATTGCTGATACCGCGCCATGCATGCAAGAGCACAATCTCGGCGTTCTTCAATCAAAGTAAGATCTAAGGCCAACATCATGTCATTACGGCCCATGTCAAAAACCTTGGATTTCAGTGTGGGTAGGCCAATTTCAAGCGAGATAATAGCCTGTGTCCCAAAGCACAAAGTGAACGGCATTTCTCCAGTAGACCACCTTGGAGTGGTGTGATAAGCCCATAACACACTGGGCAATTCTTCAACCTACCTGCCTTTGACCTTTTCCAATCGTTTCTTGATGCCATCCAAGATCACTTTATTGGAAACCGCAACCTAACCGTTGCTTTGTGGGTATGCCGACAAGGAAAAGTAGGGCCGGATACCATATGTGTTGCATAACTCCAGATAGACGCCATAATCGAATTGGGTGTCGTTGTCGGAGACAAGTGCTCTCGGTATGCCGAATCGTATTATGATGTTTTTCCATACAAAACGTTTAACATAGACATCTCGAATATGTGTTAATGCCTCTACTTCGACCCACTTTGTAAAAAATTTGTTGCGACGATCAAGAATCGCTTGTTCCCTGGTGTAGACATCCCATTTTTGACCATCCTCAAGACTTGGACGTCACCATTTGAACACTCGGTGATCATCCATGTTCGTGTTCGTTTTGAGTTCTCGGAGGTTTCGGTCGCTCACCTTGCCTCAAGACCTCTCGACTTATTTGTTTTATGCTTGGTTGTACACCAAACACTTGTGTTTTTGCTTCTGAGGGAAGGAAATGGCTTGTTGGCCATCCCCACACCTCACCGGCCTTGGCTTGAGGCCACCGGCCCTCTTTTCTTGCTACCGGCCAAATATTTTGGTCGGTCGGCAATGTTTTTGGTCAGCCAGCCATTTTTTTGGTCAATCGGCCATATTTTCTGGCCGGGACCTCTTTTTTGCCTTTTTTAGGCATTGTGCATGCCAGCTGTGCTAGCTAGAGCACACATACCTGTCCTCCATACACGTGTATGGAGGATTTGCATCCTTTGCACCCTTTTGCTCTAGCTTCTTGAGGAAGCTTGAACCCTTTGCTCTAGCTTTCTCAAGAAGCTTGAACCTTTGTCTTAGCTTCCCCAAGAAGCTTGAACCTTTGTTCTAGCTTCTTGAGGAAGTTTGACCCCTTTGTCTTAGCTTCTCTAAGAAGCCTAGGCCCTTGTTTTGTTCTATAAAAGAGGGCCTCCCTTCTCCTTTAGAGGGGTGGAGCAAATCAGAGATATATATATCAGAGATATATATCATATATATCACCCCCTCTCTATATCTTCCTCTATCTCTCCATTTGTGTGTGAAATAGTGTTCAAAGGTGTGCTTTTGTTCTTAGTTTTGCACTAAAACACCTAGTGTTACACTATACTTCGGTTACTATGGTGTTGAGGGACTGGTTTCAGAGTTTTTATGTTGGTTTTGATCAGAGGAAGGGGCTGGGGTTAGTGTTCTTGAAGTGTTCTTCAAGGGCGAGCACTATTACTTTATATTCTCCATTTTAGTACAAGCTTTTAACCTATCTTGCTTGTTGTTTTGAGCTTTATGCATAGCTGATAAAAGTTCTGATTTTTCATGTTTAAGATGTTTCATTAAGGTCTCTTTTGTGTTTGGGGTTGTCCACCCCCTCTTAGGCCTTGTTTGGCCTTTTTTTTGTGCCTTTCTCTTTAAGCTTTGGGACCCCTTTATTTCAACCTTCTCACCACTGAAATCCAGAGGATTCTCAGTGGTGGAGAAGTGGTTTTGAGGTCATGTATAGGGGAGGGACACCCCTCTCCCTTTGTGTCTCCTTTGCTTGTGTTCTTGGCTCATGAAGGTAGCATGCATGCTTAGTCGATTTTGGCTCCATCTCAATGGGTATTTAGTGATATTTTTTCATGTTATACCTCTATTTTAAGTTGGTTTAATGGCCTCTTTCATGCATCATATGCTTGTCTCGTAATCCCATGTTTTGGCCTAACATGCATCATGTTGTAAGGTAGCATTTTAGCATGATTTTGGTCTGGTTCCGAGAACATTTTAGCTCTGTTTTGCCATGCTTAAGGTCTATTTGGTGTCCTTTTGGTCATGCTTACATCGCTTTGTATAGCCACCATGCATTCTAGCTTGTTAGCCTCGGGTGTGTGAGTCATTAGCATGCATTACTTTGACCTTTCTCGTGATTTGGCATCACTTGAGATCATATTTCAGTCCATGCTTCATGCTCGTATGCTTGGATTCGCCACCCTTTCAATGCTTTGAAGAATTGTTGTCTTATGCTCCATGTTTAGGCCATTGTACAGGCCTCCATGTTTAGATTACTTAGCTGCCATATCAGTAGGTTTTAGGGGTTACTTGGTCATGCTTGACCTTTGATTTTGGTCCCCTTCCCCCTTTGGAACTTGCCTCATGTGGTCATGGCTTGAGCCCCTTGGTTAGTCTCAAGTTTTGGGCTTCTTTGTGTGCCTTACTTGCATGATTTGAGTGGCTTGGCATCATCCTTTTGCTTCTTTTTTTTCAGAGTTTAACATGATTGTCTAATGTCCATGTTTGTCATCTTTTAAGTGTCCTTGAAAGTTACCCCTTCCATGCTTAGGTGATAGGCCCATTGGTATGCTTGTTTGTGTGGACATTTACCCATCATTTCCATTGCACTTTGGCCACTGTTTTGGAATTGGCTGAGGTCTTCCCATTTCGGTTTAAGCCCATCTTTGCATATAGCTGCATGTTTGACATGTTGCATTTCTGTGTTGTTGCATGCTTGCATTATACCATGTTTGCATGTTTATTATATTGCATGTCATTTAGCTAGTTGCATCGCATAACCTTGTTGCATACTTGGTGTGTTTGTGTTACATTAGCTTATCTTGCATGTTAGGTCGCATTGCATTGCATCTTGCATGCTTAGCACATTGAACATTTCCATGTTTAGGTTGCATTGCATTTGGCATGCTTTGCTAACTTAGCCTCATATTGCATACATGAGCCATTTTGCATATTTGAGCCATATTGCATACATGCATTGCATTGTGTTTGGTTTGGGGTGTCAAACCAAACATGAGGTATGAGGTGTGTTCGTACTTAAAGTGACGAAATACGCCTCAATCCTCGGTCACCGACACTCTTGATTCCAACATGATAGAGTGTGTAGCATTCATTTGTTTTCGTTGCATTCATTTTACATTAATATGCACACTTGGCTCCTTTGGCCATCATGCGTTGAAAAGCGTGATTGGTGGCCCGAGGGTCGAGAGCCATACTCCCTTGAGTTCATAGCATGGTAGGGAGGGTGGTCGTGCATACATTTGGCTTGTAAATTCCATGCCATGCACTGTCTGTCCTCTGTTGCAGCAAAACCAGTATTCTGCAGGAAGAAATGGCCGATCGGCAACTTTCAGTGCCGGCCGACTATAAAAGTCCAGCCGATGGACCAACTTCTGGTCGGTTACCATATTTCCATAGCCGGTGGTCTGGTACCTTGGCCGGTGATATCCCATAATGATCAGGGAGTAATTCAGAAGCATCCCAAGAATTTTCACAATTATCAGATGAGCAGAACAGTGCAAACAGAGGCAACAGAGGCATGGCAACGAGTTTCCGAGCAAGGCAAATCGAGCATGCATCATCCAATCATTTCGAGGCGGAGCTGCGGCGGCCTTTTGAAATTCATACTTAGTTTATTTTGTAATTAATTTGTTAATTAATTAATTAGCTAGAGTAGTTAATTATTTATTGGGTTTGTATTATTCTTTCGGACCCTCTGAGGAGGGCAATGTTATAATAAGTGTGCGTGTGTGTGATACATGTCTTCCAACCCCACGTCTTTCTCCATTTTATTTACCAGCTTATGATGGTTAGTTTAGGGCACGTTTCAATTAGCATACTTATGCTCGCATGTTTGCATCCATTTATCTGTCTCGCACGCACAGGGTTCGGCACATCATACTAACTGCATTGTATTTCAATTCCGAGTTGAATACGTGTATCAGTTGTTGCATTTCATACGCCATTTTTAGAATAGCCTAGCCTATCTTAGTTGCATTTTTGCATGTGTTGCATTAGGCATTCTTAGCATAGTTAGGATTCATGCATGTTTTCTAATTAGTTTCTGTTTTGGATTGGAGTACTCGGTAAGTATTTATGCTTTAGCATCCTTGCATGTGTGTGAGTGACTGCCATGATAGCATGCTTACCATGAGGCTATGTGCTTATGTGATATACTCGCCTAAATGCCTGTGGGTGAAGGTTGGGTTGCTTGAGTTGGAATAATTCGTCGAAACTTGTGCTTTAGCCTACTTGCGAGTAGCAAACTTCAATCCATTTTTGAAACAAACGGATATGCGATACTGTGTTCCAACTTAGGCAATCCAGTCTATACTTGTTTTGCTATGCGCATCACATAGTAATTCCAGGCTAATAACCGGAATAAGAGCACAAAATGTTTTCAAAACTCAATATCATGGTTAGTAGAGGCCGATCTTTGATCGGGCGAGCGGGGGTGCTCACGAAGTGACCTTCCCCAATCGTACCCAAGTTCCCGAGCCGAGGCAACTTTGGTGATGATGGACACGTAGCCTTAGGCAGGAGTCAGGGTTTCCTAAATTTCTCCAAAATAAAAGATTTAGGTGGCGACTCTGTATCTGGCAAAGCAGTCCATGTTTGGCACTTCTTTCTAAAAAATCAATTTTTCAAAACGATTTACCGAATTTGGACTCTTTGATGATTCATCGGTCTTGCATTGCACTCAGCGAGAATAGATACAGGACCGTGACATTGAGTCCTGAACTATAGTGAGCCCAATGAACGAAACGGGATTCCCTCCCGGGACGTTCGGGGACGTCTACACCTGGAGCCCGCGGTAGTAGTCCGACGATATCGAGTCCCTATTGAGCAAACGGCCAAGGACTTGGAATTTAATTCTTCGATAGGCAGATGAGTTAATGAGAAAAACTTTTGGCATTGTTCGCACTTCTTTACGTAGTTCTCGGCATCTGTTCACATGGTCGGCCAATAATACCCCTACGTTACGGTTTGGTGGGCCAATGAGCGTCCTCTAGAGTGGGTATCACAGCTACCTTCATGTATTTCGGCCAAGAGTTCCTCAACTTTGCCTAGGTGAACACATTCCAGGTACTGCCCAGAGAGAGATTTTTTGTAAAGCTTTCTATGTAGATCCAAATAATACCACAAGGCTTTATTTTGCAGATTGTGGGCTTCTTTCTTATCCATTAGGAGCTGTTTTGAAGAAAGAAATGTAGCGATAGGGTCCATCCAACTTGGCCCTGGTTCAATGATGTTAATCTGAACTGGTTTAGGAGAGGTGATGCTTGGCTCTGGGATGAACCCTACTTTGATTGTTCATTTGACTTATGAGTTAATGGTGGAGGCTAGGCAAGCAAGGACATCTGCATTTGTGTTATGATCCGGGTTATCTAATTCAACTCGTGGTGGTCGAATTTTGTAAGCAAGGAATTTGCAGTTTTCATATAGGCTGCCATGTGGACATTTTTAGCTGCATATTCCCCTTTCAATTGGTTGATGACTAACTTCGAGTCACAAAAAACAAGCAACCACCGTGCACCAAGGTGAAGTGCGCTACGAAGGCCAGTTAGCAATGCTTCGTATTCGGCCTCGTTATTTGATAAATTAAAGCCCAGTTTGACTATCTGCTCGATTATTGCCCCTTTGGGGGTCATGATTAATATGCCTGCCCTGTTGCTGCGTTGGTTGGATGATCTGTCACAGTACATTTTCTAGATATCTCTAACATTTATTCGCCAGTCGGGTTTAGGTTAGACTTGATCGGACTTGAAGTCAGGATGGCATCCCGTGAACTCAGCTACATAGTCAGCGAGCACCTGCCGCTTGATGATAGTTCTAGGAAAAAATTGGATATCATACTGGCCAAGTTCTAAAGCCCATTTCGAGACTCGCCCTGATGCTTTGGCGCAACGGAGCGCTAACTAAAGAGGATAGTTCGTTAATACCCCTATGGTGTGAGCCTGAAAATAGTGTATCAACCTTCTTGCAACCACCACGAGAGCAAGGATGAGCTTTTCCAGTGGTAGGTATTGTGTTTCGGCGTTGACCATTGCCTTGCTTACATAGTAAATTGGTCGTTGCACCCCGAATTCTTCCTTTAATTGCACAGCGCTGACCACCCGGTCAAATATTACCAGATACAAGATGAGCGTATCGGCTGCCGATGGGGTTGCCAAGAGTGGCACTGATCAGAGATAAGTTTTCAAGTTGTCCAGCGCGGCCTGGTACTCGGGGGTCCATTCAAATGCTTTGCCCTGCCAAAGTGTGCAAATGAATTGTCGGCAGCGATCTCAGGAACGACAGATAAACGTATTGAGGGCAGCAGCCATTCCCATCAACTTATGAACTTCTTTGATCGACCGAAGAGAGCCGAGTTCTAGAATTTCTGTGATTTGCCTCGGGTTGGCCTCTATTCCGCGATGGTTGATAATATAGCCGAGAAACTTGCCGGATCCGATGCCGAATGCACATTTTGAGGCGTTCAGTTTCATTCTGTACTTTCGGAGAATGCCAAAGGTCTCTGCTAAATCAGCTAGATGGGCGTGCTTTTCCTTGGATTTCACCACCATGTCATCAATGTATACTTCCATGGTGTGGCTGAGTTGTTCCTTGAACATAGTGGTAACTAGTCTTTGGTAAGTTGCCCCCGCATTCTTCAGTCCGAAGGGCATGACCTCGTAGCAATAGGTTCCCCTTGGGGTGAGGAATGCGGTCTTTTCTTTATCCTCTGGATGCATGGCAATTTGGTGATAACCCTTGTAGGCATCCAAGAAGCTCATGTGCTGATGATTTGTCGTTGCGTCCACAAGTTGGTCGATTCTAGGAAGAGGAAAGCAATCCTTTGGACAAGCCCTGTTCAAGTTCGTGAAATCGACACAAACACACCAAGATCATCAACAACAGCCAATGCATGCTCTGCGGCTGACCACCGACTTTTTTGAATGATTGGTTTGACTTTTGGATCGACGTTTAAACGGTGCTAGGCCACGACTAGATCCACCCCCAGCATCT
The DNA here is from genome assembly GCF_004153795.1 of Camellia sinensis. Classification (NCBI taxonomy): domain Eukaryota; kingdom Viridiplantae; phylum Streptophyta; class Magnoliopsida; order Ericales; family Theaceae; genus Camellia; species Camellia sinensis. The sequence goes on along the minus strand of NW_021029157.1, from coordinate 486,708 downwards.
CGTATGGTGTCCATGCAAACATGCCAAGGTTGCCGAGTAAGAAGGATACCAGCTCGCGTCTATCAACTTCGTTCAGAGAAGTACCGATCATGAAGAATTTGTCAGGACTCCCATTGATTTTGATCCGATCAAGGTCTTCAGTTGCCTTTTCGCTGGGGATTTTCCTAATGTCCTCAAGGCTCTTTCGATCTGGTATTTCAACCAAGTTCACTTCCAGTTCCTTTGGCCTCTTTGCAACAGTAATCAGATAGCATGCTTGTGCCAACTTTTGAGAGCCCCGAATTTGCTCAATGTCATACTCAGTTGGAAAGCGGAGTAGTTGATGGTAGGTGTTCGACATAGTCTGCATAGTGGGCAACCAAGTCCTTCCCATAATAAGATTACATGGTGACGGGAATTTAACGACCAGAAATTCCACGTCTACTGATCTAGTACCCGCCCCGTACTGGTAGTGTAATCTTGCTTAAGAGATATTCGGGTTGGCATTGAAGCCAAAGAATGGGTAATCGGCCAGTAACAGATCCGAATCAGTGACGTCGAGTTTAACAAACATCTTATAATACATTATTTCTAAGGTGCTTCCCTGATCGATGAGAACACGCTCAACTATGAATCTGTTCATGCATAGCTCGACGACAAGGGGATTAGCATGGGGGAGAGTTACTCCATCTAGGTCGGTGTCATCGAAGCTAATCCTGCCAATTTCATGGGGCCGTTTGGCTAGTGTGATTGGCTTGGGTAGGCTACGTTGCAACTAAATTGTATATACCTCGACTAACAACAGTAAGCTGTATATCATGTGAATTACACCAAGTGAAGGTGAATCCGGCCGTAAGGCTACCGTGTTCGATGGGTTATTCTTTTGGACATGTTGCGCCAGCCGGCCATCTTGTATCAGCTCCTCCAGATGGTCCTTCAGTGCATAACAGTTGTCAATATCATGGCCATGGTCCTTGTCATACTTGTAACGCTTATTCTTTCTCCTTGTATCAGGGGGTCCCATCATCTTGGTTGGCCACTTAAAGAACGGAAGATGTTTGACTTTGGGCAGGATCTTACTGACCGGCTCTGCCAATTCCATATATTTCTTGTCTGAACATCTTGTGCGCCTGCTATCCACTTGATATTGTTCGTCTGAGCAGTGCGAACACTGGCCGCATGATCGGCTCGAATCACGTCGGTTCTCTCATTTAGCCCAAGTCCGAGGTTCGGGGCCCCTTGATGGCACGACGCTTATCGACTAAACCAGACCAGATGGAGCTAACTTAATGACTTTATGTCCGGCCTTGATGTACAGGGTATCGCCTTCCACCTTACAGTTGTAAACACCCCATTTTTGACCATCCTCAAAACTTGGACGTCATCGTTTGAAAACTCGGTGATCATCCATGTTCGTGTTCATTTTGAGATCCCGAAGAACTCAGCTGCTCGCCTTGCCTTAAGATCTCTTGACTTGACTGTTTTGTGCTTGGTTGTGGACCAAGAATTTGTGGTTCTTGCACCTGAGGGTAGGAAGTGGCTTGTTAGCCATCCCTTAAACCCACCTGCCGTGGCATGAAGCCACCAACCTTTCTTTCTTTCTACCGACCAAATATTTGGTCGGTCGGCACGGATATCTAGTCGATCGGCCATTTATTTGGCCGATTGTCTCTTTTTCTGGTCGGTACCTCCTTTTTTCCTTTTTCAAGCATTGTGCATGCCAGCTGTGCCAGCTGGAGTGCACGGACTTGTCCTCCATACACGTGTATGGAGGATTTGCACCATTTACACCTTTTTTTCTCTAGCTTCTTTGAGAAGCTTGCACCCTTTGCCTTAGCTTCCTTGAGAAGCTTGACCCCCTTGACCCCTTTTGTTTAGCTTCTTTAAGAAGCTTAGGTCTTTATCTTGCTCTATATAAGAGAGCCTTCACTCTCTTTTGAAGAGGTTCAGCAAAAGCCAGAGATATATGATATATACAACTTTCTCTCTCTATATCTCTCTCTCTCTCTTCATTTGTGTGTGTCAGAGGGCCTAAAAGGGTGCTTTGTTCTTAGTTTTGCACTACGGCACCTAGTATTACACCATACTTGGGTTATTGAGGTGTTGGGAGGTTGTTCTTAGAGCTTTTAAGCTGGTTTTGATCAGAAAATGGGCCTGAGGTTGCTGTTCTTCAAGTGTTCTTCAAGGGTGAGCATAATTACTTTATATTCCCCATTCTTGCACTGGCTTTTAACCCACTTTGCATGTTGTTTTGAGCTTTATGTATAACTGATAAAAGTTTTATTTTTTGATGTTTAAGATGTTTTCATTAAGGTCATTTTGGTGTTGGGGGTCGACCTCCCCCTCTTAGGCCTTGTTTGGCCCCTTTTGTGCCTTCTTTGTTGCGCTTTGGAACCTTTTGTGTATTGGCCTTCTCACCACTGAAATCCAGTGGATTTTCAGTGGTGGTGAAGGGGTCTTGAAGTCTTGTATAGGGGAGGGACACCCATCTCCCTTTGTGTCTCATTTGTTCATGTTTTTGCCTCATAAGGGTAGCATACATGCTTAGCTTTACTTAGCTCCATTTCAGAGGTTTTTGGGTGTTATTTGGTCACATTATACCTCTATTTTTGGTCGTATTGATGGTCCATTACATGCATCATACACTTGTCTGGTAACCCCCTTTATTGTCATAACATGTACCATGCATTTGCCCCTCAATGCTTGCATGTTCTAGCTTGACTTCATGAAGCTTTTGGTCATATTTCATCATGCTTGAGGTCTGTTGGGTACTGATTTGATCATGTTTGCCATGTTTGGTATAGCCACCATGCATTTTGGCTTGTGAGCCTTGAGTGTGTGAGTAATTAGCATGCTTTAGTTGGTTTGTTTTAGTGGTTTGGAATCATTTTCCATGCTATTTCAGTCCATAATCCATGCTTGTATGCTTCCATTCATCATCCTTTCCATGCTTTGAACAGATGCTCTTTTGTGCCTTAAAATGAGTGCATGCCTATGTGTTTGAGGCTTTGGGCTGCCATATCAATGGGTTTTGGGGCTCCTTTTTGCATGTTAAAACTCTGTTTTGCATTGATTAGTCCATGCCATATGTGGTTAGGGTGGTTATAGTAGAGTGCCCTCTTTGTGGCCTTAAATCCCCCTTTGTTTCGCATCCATTTCTTAGCATGTTTTAACCATGACCTATGCATGCTTTAGTCTTGTTTTGGAGTGCCTTAGGACTGTTTTAAGTAATTTTGGTCCTTTGGGGTTTGGTTGACATAGCTATGGTTTGGACCCCTTTGTTGGCTTCGAGTTTTAGTCATTGTTGCATGCCTTACTTGCATAACATAGTTGATTTGGCATCACCCTCTATACACTTTCAGAGTTTAACATGTTGGTCTAATGTCCATGTTTGTCATCTTTTGAGTGTTCTTGAAAGTTACCTATTGTGCCTTAGCTTTAGGCCCATTGGTGTACATGTTTGCATGAGCATTTATCTATCATTTCCATCACTTTTGGCCACTGTTAAAGGCAAGGCTGAGGTCTGCCCTTTGGGGTTTAAGCCCACCATTACATGTTTGTTGCATGTTTGTAGCATATGTGGTTCATTGTGTGTTGTCACATGCTAATTCCATCGCGTATTGTTGCATGTTTGGCTCATTGCATACTTGCAGGATAGGTTGCACCGCATTTGGCATGCTTTGTTAACTTAGCCTCATGTTGCATATTTGAGTCACGTTGCATACATGCATTACATTTTGCTTGGTTTGGGGTGTCAAACCAAGCATGAGGAATGAGATGTGTTCGTACTTAAAGTGACGAAACACGTCTCAATCCTTGGTCGCCGATGCCCTTGATCTCAACATGATAGGGCGTGAAGCGTTCATTCGTTTTGTTGCATTCATTTACATTGATTGGAAAACTTGGTGCCTTTGGCCATCATGCATCGAGATGCGTGATTAGTGGCCCGAGGACCAATAGGGAGTGTGGCCATGCATACATTGCTTTGAAATTTCCTTGCCATGCACTATCTGTCCACTGCTGCAGCAAAAACAGGATTTTGCAGGAATAAATGGCCGGCCGGCCACTTTCAGTGCCAACCGACCATCAGAGTCCAGCCGATGACCCAATTTATAGTCGATGATCACATTTACATGGTCGGTGGTGCTTTTCACTGGCCGGTGGCATTCCAAAATGATCAGGGAATGGTTCAGAGGTGCCTCAAGAATTTTCACATCTCTCAGAGGTGCAGAACAGTGCAAACAGAGGCAACAGTGGCATGGTAACGGGTTTCCGAGCAAGGCAAATCGAGCATGCATCATCCACGCATTCCGAGGCAGAGCTACGGCGGTCTCTTTAGTTTCATATTTAGGCTGCTTTTGTAATTAATTTGTTAATTAATTAGAAGTTTTGTAATAATTAATTAGCTAGGATAGTTGATTCATTATTTGTCCTGTATTTTTCTTTCGGACCCTCCAAGCGAGGGCAATTATGTAATAAGTGTGTGTGAGTGTGTATATGTCTTCCAACCCCCACTTCTTTCTCCCTTTTATTTACCTGCTTTCAATGGTTAGTATTAGGGCATATTTAAATTAGCATACCTTATGTTATGCATGCGTGCATTCATTCATCTGTGTTGCATGCACCGGGCTAGGTGCATCATGCTAACTGCATTGTATTTCAATTCCAAATTGAATACATGTTATCTGTTGCATCTCATATGCCATCTTAGAGTAGCCGAGCCTATCTTAAGTTGCATTTTTGCATATGTTGCATTAGGCATATCAGCATAGTTAGAATTCATGCATGGTTTCTAATTAGCTTCTCTTTTGGCTTGGAGTACTCAGTAAGCTTTTATGCTTTAGCATCCTTGCATGTGTGTGAGTGACTACCATGATAGCATGCTTACCATGAGGATATGTGCTTATGTGATATAATTTCCTGAATGCTTATGGGTGAAGGTTGGGTTGCTTGAGTTGGAATAATTCGTCGAAACCTGTATTTTAGCCTACTTGCAAGTAGCAAACTTCAATCCTTTTTTTTCAAAACAAACGGATATACGATGCTTTGTTCCAACTTAGACAATCCAGTCTATACTTGTATGTTGTGCGCATCACGTAGTAATTCTAGGCTAATAAACCAGAATAAGAGCACATAATGTTTTCAAAAAATCGATATCATGGTCAGTAGAGGCCGATCTTTGATCGGGGCGAGCGGGGGTGCTCATAGCTTACCTTCCCCAATCGTAGCCAAGTTCCCGATCCGAGGAAACTTTGGTGATGATGGACATGTGGCCTTAGGCAAACAAGTTAGGATTTCCTAAATTTCCCCAAAATAAATATTTAGGTGGCGACTCTGTATCTGGAAAAGCAGTCTATGTTTGGCACTTCTTTCTAAAAATCAGTTTTTCAAAACGATTTACTAGATTTGGACTCTTTGATGATTCATCGGTCTTGCATTGCACTCTACGAGATTAGATACAGGACCGTGACATTGAGTCCTGAACTGTAGTGAGCCCAAATGAACAAAATGGGATTCCCTCTCGAGACGTTCGGGGACGTCTACAACAGTACTCTTCAACTTTCTTCATCAGTGCCCAGACTGTTTTGGGAGGTTGTTTAGGCAACGAATTGCAGAGAGGACTATCAGGGTGTATTCCCATCTTAAAGGCGGTAATGGCCACGGAATCATTGCAGGCATCATCCACCAAGTTGAAACACTCCCAATAGCGCTGAATACTCACGGAGGGTCTCTTCTGGTTTAATTTGCATTACTCAGAGAGAGTAAGCTTGCTTTCGTTAAACTTCGTTGGTGATGAATCTTGCCCTAATGGATTTTTGGAGCTGATGAAAGCTTCTTATTGACGTCGGCTTTAGTTTATAGTACCATCTGGTGGCCAACGGTCCCAGGTTACTTGGAAACATTCGACACATAAGGGCTTCATCATCAGCATGCAACGTCATCGCTTGTTTATAATGACGAATGTGGTCAGTGGGATCTAATTTTCCATCGTGTAGGGTGAATGTCGGTGTTTTGAACTCTTTAGGCAGCACGGCTCTTGCAATGCGTCGTACAAAAGGGTCATTCCTGTCTTCTTCATCCAAATCATTACTTTCTTTCCCACGCCTGTGCTATACATATGGAATTCCTTCGGATGAGCTGGATACATCAACTCAGCCCTTCTTTTTGTGTTCCTGGGATGGTGAGTCAGAATCACTGCCATTATCATGTTTCCGAAGTTGACGTCGTCGATCATCCTTCTTTTTTGGGGATCGACCCCGGTCAAGGCGTGCGGCTTGTTGGGATTTGCCTAACTCCAGGGCCAATTTCTTACGTAAGCGCTTGTTCTCAACCATCATATCTTCTAGACATTGTTCATTTTGTTTTGCTTGACCCATGATCGTTTATCTGCACAATCTTCTGCACGGAAGTTTAGGGTGAGGTTTGATCCACTGAGTCGAAGTTCAAGGCCCATCGCACCGTTATATTCTCCAGTCCAAGCATGTTTCTTGGAGTAATGTCATCTCTTGATGTAACATCATCAGCAACTATCGAAGGATCATCTATCATACCTGCCATGGACGCACTTGAGCATTCCCACAAACGGCACCAATTGTGGTGATGTGGTTTGGAAATGCTCTCTGATCCAAGTAGATGCTCTTTTATCCTCTGGTTGCTACTTGAAATGAATGAACACTTTGGTCGGGAGTGCCGGAATTAACACTCCAACGGGCAAGTCAGTATTCTCTCAAGTTTACTTCTCTTTCAAGTTATCTACTTTTCTTTTACCTACCTTCTTTCTGGCTAATGTTCCTTCTTTTATAATACTCTTCTAAGGCCCACCTTCTGATTTATGGAAACCCTACCCTCACAGCTACACCCTCATTTGTGCCGTATGATCCACAACATACTCGGCTATAAAAATAAGCTTACTCGGCTAAGGCGGGCCACAATTAGTCAGCCCGTAAGAGCCGACTTGCAAATGGCTCCGCCAAATTGTAGCTTTTAATATTTGACCACCACACTTGGTTATTAAAATATCATGTAAAATATATACAGTTTATAAAATATAATTTAAACAAAAAGAAAGTGTATGAAGATAACCTATGAATTATGAGATAGAGCAGTAATATCTATTTTAAAAAAGCATGTGCTTTCCTCTATCTAGATTCGAATGGATGCATACAATTTTAAGATTCAACCAAAATTATTCGCAGTGATTTAATCCATGATGAACAATTGTAAATATTATGTATATCAATATAAAATCAAATAGAGGAAATAATTATTTTTTGTTCTTCAATTATTATCAATGTAAAAAATAACGAGACTTTTTTTTTTTTTTGATAAGAAGGGAGATAGTTTGTTTATATTTATATAGGACTCTTAGAAGTAGAAATATCAACTCCAAAAATAAAGAGATAGTTGGTTTATATAGGACTCTTTATGACTTGTAGAACTTATAGTAGATTTGATAAGGTAAAATTTAAATTTTAAAAAAATAGAAAATATGACAGATTTTTCACAATTTTATAATAATAATAGTAGTAGCAGTAGTAGTAGTAGTAGTAGTAGTAGTAGTAGTAGTAATAGTAGTGTAACGCACAGAAAATAATAACCATAATTCATCCCACAATATTAATTAAATAACAGTACAGTTTGAATAAAGTACCCTTCCATTCATGTGATCTCATTGTACGAAAAGTAACATATGCAGTTATACATTCATAAGTCCTAACCTTGAATGTATAGCATATGCCACAAACTAATGATATAAAAAGAAAAGTTAAACAAATATATAAATGCCCTAATGGCTACAACTTTCCAAGACGATACTTGGTTACAACAAAAGTGAGTTTGAAACTCAATACAAATAAAGCCCTAGGTTTGTACAAAATAAATACAATTAAAACAAAACAAGAAATTCTTAGCTCCAAGTCCTCCTAAGCTATCCAGATTCACCAAGGTGTTCACCCATTTTTCTCAAAACAATATACATTTTCAATGTGTTAAGTATGCATAATGCTCAATGCAAATGGATGATAAATTAGTTTCAATTCTCCTAATTATCATGTAATTTATACAACAATTATAACTATCCTCTACCGATAGCCCAAAACAAATATTTCTAAACAGAAAGAAAATTTTCAATAAAGATAAACTTTCCAAAATTTCAAGATGGGATTGATAATGCATATACAACTCCACCATCATCATCATCATCATTCCAATTCCATAAAACTCAACATCATTTCCATTTCTTCTTTACAAAATCAAATATTCACATTTTAGGGAAAATTTCCATTTTCTTCATAAATCAATTCCAAGGGAAAAAATCCATCATTTTGTTACAACCCAATCATACTTTGAATTCCACAACCATTTCCAAGAATCCATTTGAAAACCCCTATTTTGTTTTCAAAACCAAAACCCTAGGTTTTACTCAAAAAATCCCCAAATCACAATCTTGTTTAGAAAATCAAATAACTAAGTTAAAAATCATACTATGTGGAGGATCCTTACCTCAAAGCTAGAAGACAAGAAAGAGCAAGGGTAGAAACTCGACGAAGCTGATAACAAATTTTGCTCCAATCAAAAGGAAGCTCTAAGCAAGCTCCACCCTTTTCCCAAAAGAACAATGGGGTAAAAACCAACGGATGATAGTATATTTTAGGTTTAAAGATAGTTTCTAGAGAGAGAGGAAGAAAATATAGGTTTTTGGAATGTAGAGAGAGAGAGAGACAGAGAGAGAATGACTCAAAAAGTGACTATTCGGAACTGATATATGTGCATTCCATTCAAGAGACCAAAACACCGCTCGAGCAACTAGATACAATATGTGAGATTGCTCAAGCAAACAAAGTAACTACTCGAGCAAAAAATACCACCTCCCAGTACTTTTGTAGGCTTGCAAAAGTAGTGAGAATTCGCAAAGACCGCTCGAGAGCAAAAAGGACTGCTCGAGCATAAGAAACGCTGCTCGAGCGGAAAAAAAAAACCCTCCCAGTACTTTTGTAGACTTGCAAATATACTGGAAGTTCTCAAAGACTGCTCGAATGACCAAAAGACCGCTCAAGCAAATTGACCAAAATCTAGCCAACAATTCTATTGAAAAACAAACTCTTGACCTATTCCAAATGCAATAAAGACATTCAAATAACTAAACTCAATCAAAAAGAAGATGAATAAGGATATTAACAACCAAATATGATAAGGAATCTCGGATCCAAAATAATAAACGGGTCGGGTCGGGTCTAAACCAGAATTGTTATAAGTAGATAGTAGTAGATAGATAGATGGTAGATAATAATAATAGTTGTAGATATCCAACAGGCCCCTTTTTATGATTTTTTTACTTTGTGCTCTATAAAAAACTCAGGCAACTTGGTTGGTGGTTGGGAAAGAGTTGCGTCATGGTGATAATGGTTAGGATTAGGATAATGAGAGTATTTTGAAATTTTTTATAAATTAATAATATGAAGTAATAAAAAATTTAATTGAAAATGTGTATGCTGAGAGTTTGTGTGACACGTAAACAAAATTTTTATCAAAATTCCAAGCCCTTTTATGTAAAATTCACATAGTCTCGATAGTCTTGTATACTATATATAAATTAAAGGTTCAAGTTTTAGTGTCTTGAAATCTTTATTTTAAATTGTACTAGCAGTTGATACACACACATTACGTAATGCAAGTGATTGAGAAAAATGAGAAGATGAGTAGTTAAAATTTCTGAAGATTAGAATAATTTTTTTCGCAATGACAGCTTTAAAATGGGATGAGCTTGTCTCTAGTTGGATTTCCCAACTGGAGCATCCTATTGGGCTGTCGTGTGCCCACCACGAAATCCACATTATTGATTTCAATCGTTCAATGTGTAAGGCTTGTTGAGTACTTCACTTTGATCGAATATCAATTGTCATTAGATCAAATCATATTTTTGTTAACAATTTATTTTTAAAATTATAGTTACCATTGACATAAATTTGATCTGATCAAGTAACTATCGATATTCAATCAATGTAATTTTTTGCAGAGATGAAATACTCGATAAGCCCTAAATATTAAACAGTTTGAATTATCAATGTGGATTCTGCAATGGGTCCATGGAACTCAACAGCACACCCTAGTCCAATTTCGACCTGGAGATAAGCTTGGGCCTTTTCAAATTGTTATGGGCATTTTCGAAATAGAAAATCCATAATATCTATGTCATATCGAGACTTCACTTTATATAGTACAGATAGATAAATAAATAATAATTATTTATTTATAAATTACACAAATATTTTTATTACTAATTTTGCTTTGGGAAAATTTCAAAAAAAATGATGAGTAAAAAATATAATTACAAATGAATGAAAATACAAGTTTTATTTGCACAATCTAATTTACGATTTACTCGTACATCCATTATTTTGCAATTATTTCTTCTACTCTATTTTTTTGATATTCTCCCCTTTATTTTTAAGGAGAATTGACCAGTAAATCCCATTTTGTGGACTTGTAATCCATAAGTTCCTGAATGTTTTCTTGGTGACTAGGTGGTCCCTTAATTTGTTTGTTAACAGTTTTGCCACTGCTAGTATTATTGATTGACATTTGGTGTGGGTTTGTATGGGAGAAGGTGAATGTGTGTTTATGTGTCACGTTGATCGAAAAAGTACACTAATACATTTTTTAATTTAGTGAGTGTGTGACACTCACAGCGTGGGACGTGGGTTGTGACGTGAACATAGGTAGTTTGACATTTTTTTTTTTTTTTTTTTTGTAAACTAAGTAATTTGACACAGTTTGACACGTTTCAGCTTCCCCACAGTTTGACCCTTTTTTCCCCATTTGCCATTTGTGACGTTTCGACGTGAACCTAGCATTTGTTGGGTTAACGCAGAATCCGATCGCCTGTTCCGGCGTGGTACGACAGGCGATGCTTCAGCCAATCTCACCGTTTCTCGTCCCAGCTCTTAATCTCCTGGCCTCCTACAGAGTAACTGAGTTATGGATCGTCGTAGAATGTTGCGTCATCCGGGTCGTTGCGCAGGTTAACCCGGTGCACACCCCCACCGCAATCTCGCTTCTTTGAAGAAATCGATGCCTTCGTTTCATTCTCTGAGAAATCAGAACTAGGGTTAGGGTTTATGAAGGATGAGAAACTCCACTGAAAAATAGAAGGTCGACCTGACCATCGTCAAGAACCCATTGTTCACGTCGATCTGCCCGATTCCTTCATCATCGTCTTGAACTCTGTTTTCGAGTCGATCTGACGATGCAGACGTGGTACACCGACCTGCCGGATTAATGATCATCTTGTACCCATTGTTCACGTCAATCTGACGATGCCGAGTTACCAAACGTGGAACAGGGAACATATCCCACAAAATATGCGTTCCATCCCAATATACACCTCTTAAGAAAAAACAAAAGAGGGTCAAACCCGTCCACACACACATCACATAAATTTAAAACGGGACCTGATTGTCCACAAAACATGCCAAACAGGACTTGCCAATCCAAGAGAAAGAATGTGGGACTAGATGGAGTAATAGATTGGTAAATAGGACTTTCCGATAATTTCCCCTATTTTTAACTAATTCAATTTTAATATTAAAAAATAACTACTCATTTACAAAATTGATTATAACTACTATTTTTATTATTATAATTTTTATTAATTTGTAATTAAATAAATGAGAAATTTATTAAAAAATCCATTTTCAAGTGTTTGTATTCTAATTAGTCCATAAAATATTCTTATATTCTAATAAGTCCTATTATTTGGACATTTGATCTACCAAATCCTAATTCTCATATTTAAGGTATTCTATGGACATTTTTACCCTTACAAATATTTTTTGAACGGTTAGCAATTTGGTGATGTGAATATTCATATTTTACAATGTGAATATTCACATTGACGTGTGAATGTTCACATTAACTGTGTAAACATTCTCATTGATAGTGTAAACATTCACATCACGGAATATTCACAATGTAAATGTGAATATTATTAGGGGTATTTTAGTAACTATATCACCCATAAAACTTATTAGAACACGAGAAAATAATGTGAATCAAATAAAATATAAGTTGGTAAAAAAAGATTTATGAAAAAGTGCCCCTAAATAAATTAAGAGAAATGTCTCAGACTCTAATCCAAGAGCACTAATAGCTCTAATGTTGGTATGGGTCCCACATGATGAAATGCTTTTTATTTTTTATTTTTTTTTTGATTTTCTAACTCATTAAAACTCGTTTAGTGGTGCACAATTAGTGATACCAATCACTACTGATAAATTAATGACCATTATATTCTATATTCTTTTGCATAAACCCTTGCAAAGCAAAACCCCCAAATTTTATTCCCATCAATCGAAATCAAATCTCTTTCTCTCTCTCTCTCTCTCTCTCTCTCTCGTTGTGAGGAGAAAGCATGGCCGTACTCTCGGAATACGAAGAAGATCATAAACCATTGTTACAACACAGTGTTTGATCCCTTGAATCCTCTTGGTTTTCTAGAGACTGTCTTCGACTTCATCTCTCGCGAGTCCGATTTGTTTAAGAGAGACTCCGTAATCGAAGATGTCAATGCGTTGGTTCGTACGATAAAGGAGAGAATGGACGCCGAGGAGAGGAGAAGAAAAGAGAAGAGTGAGAATGAGTCCTAGGGTAGAGAACATGGAGGACTTTGCGGAAGATGAAAATAAGACTGGGAGAAAAGTTAGGGATCATGAAATTTTTTTCATGAAAATGATCATGAAAGATTTGTGACCCTTAGATTACCTTGAATAGTGTGAGGTGCTTTATTTTAAATGTAATCTAAGGGTCATATATCTTTCATGATCATTTTCATGAAAGTTTTTTCATGATACCTAGCATTGCTGTAAGACTGGAGGCAAGCGAGGTAGTGTTCTTCAAAATTGCAACTTTTATTACCCCATTATTATGCCTATATAAGGTTATACATCCTTTACCCTTCTTTCTTTTTTGTTATTTTTATTTGTTAATTAATCTGTGGGTATAATGTTGATGAATTTTGAGTTGAATTTGGATTTGTTTCAGGTTTGTGTTTATCGAATTGAACTCTATTTGCTACTCTTTTTTCTTTTCGCTTTTTTTTTTTTTTGGATAACATTTTGGATAAAAAATTTGAAAAAAAAAAAAAAAAGTTTACAGTAACTAGTGAGAGAACGTATCCTTACTCAACAACCAGTCACTGCTAATTTTCTAAAGCCAATGGACTGAGCAGTGGCAGAGCCAGAACATTATTTTTCGAAGGAGCAAATTTTTTGTATTATATTCAATTCAGAAATATATGTAATACGTATTGTATCTATGTAAATATCATCATATATATGTAACCACAAATATTTGTACCAAAGCTTGCTATTGTCAAATGGCATAGTAAAAAGTTTGGTATTTTCAAAATATAGCATGAAGCTCAATTTTCAGCTCTCCAATGGCTACCTAAACTTTTTGGTGCATTTTAGCCTTACTAAAATATGTGCCAAATTTGACCCAAGATCTAACTATAACTAAAATCTCCAATGCTAAAATGGGCAATCAAAGTCAAATTTTAGCATTGCTAAAGTGTGAAAATGCTAAATTTTAGCAATGTTTCTCCAATGGTACAATAGTTATTTCTTAGATTTTCTTCCTAAGAAATAAAATCAAAATGCCATTTGTAGACCCCACTATGAAAGAGAAAGGGAGAGGAGCTCTTGCCAAAATTTAACATTTTGCCGAACATCGTGTCAAATTTGGCACACAGTTTGGCATTGTTATATTTTGGCAATCTCCAATGGTCATTGCCATTTTGGAAATGCCAAATTATAGCAGTGGTGTTGTGGACTCACCTTTTTCCTCGCCTCGCATTTCGGAAAAGGTTAAAAAAAATGCCTCACAGTTCGGACCCCTGCGGTTCTGAATCCAGTCTCACAAGTGCAATATGAAATTGATAAACACAAAAGAGTTCAACTCCGGCAAACTTTTTTGAAAAATCGATTTTAAATCAAATAATGCCAAAATTAGACTGCTTTGCCAGATACAGAGTCGCCACCTAAATATTTTATTTTTGGAAAAATTTAGGAAACTCTGACTCGTGCCAAAGGCCACGTGTCCGTCATCACCAAAGTTGCTTCGACTCGAGAATTTGGGTACGAGAGGGGAAGGTCCTGAAATGAGCACCCCTTGTTCGCTCGATCAAAGATCGGCCTTTACTAATCATAATATAATATTTTATAAACATTATGTGTTCTTATTCCGGTTATTAAACTAGCTTTATTATGTGATGCACACAATCAAGTATAGACTAGTTTGCTTAATTTGGAGCAATTCAACTCATGTTTATTTTACAAAAATAATTTGAATTTGCTACCTTAAGTTGGCTTAAAAGTTTGCGGATTTGCCACCAAACATAGTGTGCTTAAAACATGATTTACCGCAATAAAGTGGGCTTAAAACACACATTTGTTTAATTGTTCCAATTCAAACAACAAGCCTTCATCCACAGGCATTCATACAATTTAGCATTTAAGCACATAGCCTCGTGGCAAGCATGCTAATCATGGCAATATTCACACTCATGCAAGTATGCTAAAGCATAAAAACTCACCTAGTACTCCGAGACAAAATAGAAACTAGTTAGAAAACTATGCATGATTCCTAACTATACAAAATGCCTAATGCAACACATGCATTTGTTTAATTGTTCCAATTCAAACAACAAGCCTTCATCCACAGGCATTCATACAATTTAGCATTTAAGCACATAGCCTCGTGGCAAGCATGCTAATCATGGCAATATTCACACTCATGCAAGTATGCTAAAGCATAAAAACTCACCTAGTACTCCGAGCCAAAATAGAAACTAGTTAGAAAACTATGCATGATTCCTAACTATACAAGATGCCTAATGCAACACATGCAAAGAATGCAATTAATAGGCTCGGCTACTAATATGGCATATGAATTGATTTGAACAACATGCGATTTAAACACGTTTTCAAATAAGTATATTGAAACAACAATGCAGCTTGAATGATGCGACGAGCCCCGGTACATGTAATACGAATGAATGGATGCAAGCATGTGATATGCTAATTGAAATATGTCCCTAATCTAACCATCGAAAGCGATTAAATAAAAGGGAGAAAGACGTGGGATTGGAAAACATGCACACATGAGCGCACACTTATCACAACATTATGCCCTCGCGAAGGAGGGTCCGAATGAATAAGCTAACCAGCTACACTAATTAAGCTAACTATTACAAACCGAAACTAATTAACTATTCTAGCTAATTGATTATTACAAACCGAAAACGAATAACTAGCTAAACTAACTAATTATTTAGAACACTTAATTAGCTACAACTAATTAATTACAACATGCATTCAAACTACATATTTAAACACTAAATAAGCTTAAAATGCAAGGAAGGTTCATGCACGCGCTCGGTTTCCACTCGAAAAGGTACTGCCTTGCTACTGAATGCCTCTGTTTGCACATCTGAACACCAAAGAAGCTGTCCACTTCCGAAACACCACGGCTCCACCTCAGGAACATACTGTGCAAATTTCATTGGTGGCCGACAGGGGGCTTATTGGCTACCAATGGTGGCCGGTCGGCTGCTACTGGTGGCCGGTCGGTGACTGATGACATGAACTCCTCTTTTTGCTGCAACAGAGAGCAAACAGAGAAAAACAAGTGTATTCTCACAGATTATTTCCACACTTTGCCTCTCCTTTTCATAGGGAAATCAAAAGAGTGACAAAATTTGGGTTTACAAACCATCAATCAAGTAATTTCATTGCATGATAGCTTGTGAAACCAATTGTGCAAGTTCAATAAATGCAAAATGAGACCAAATGACCATCACCCTGTCATGCATGATCAAGGGCAATGGTGACCAAGAAAAATGGCACATTTCATCACTTTTGAGTATGAAATGTCTCATTTTCCTTGTGTTCAAACTAACGTTCGATTTGAACACATGCAATGCAACACAAAATATGCTTATCTTGCCTCTTTTACTTGTCCAATTTTGTTTACTCATTTTAATTACCAAAACCATTCTTTAACTGATTTATCCATTAGTGAGTGTCCTCTAATGGAAAGATGGCTCAAACCACAAGGTGCTTTGGGCATGAAAGAGGCATTACATTGTTGGTAATGAACCCCCTAAGGGATTAAACCATTAGGTGTAGCACCTCCATTTCACACTTAGGCAAACAAGGGGTTTAAAACCACTTTCAATGCAAACAAAAGAGTGAAGAATTGAGGGAGATTGCAGAGATTAAAGTGCTGAAATTAAGTGCAAAACAACACTAAAGCATGCTATCAACTCAAAACAATGGTGATTAAAGCCTTAAAACACCAAGCTAGTGAAGGAAATAACACTACAACCATGCCATGCAAGGCTCAAATGAAACAAACAACCAAAAATAGAGGCAAAACAGCCCTAAATATAGTCTAAAACATGCTGGACTTAAGCCACAAAAAGCTAAAACAATAAGCTAATACATGAGGCTAATTAGGCGTGCAAGCAAGACACAAGGAGGGGAGGTTAACCCCTCCAATTTTGGACTTCAAAATAAGGTTTTTGCCACTAAAAAACCTCTGAAATTCAGTGGTTAAAAGGTCCAAAAGAGTTGGTTTGAAAGTGATGAAAAATGGTACAAAAGCTTAACAAACAAAGGAGCAAGAAGGGTGGACTACCCCTTAACTGAAAATGCCCTCAAACCAACACTTTTAGGCCAGAAAAACAAAGTTTTTTACAGTTCAAAATCATCCCAAAAAACAGTTTGAAAAGATAGTAAAACAAGCTTAACAAACAAAGTAAACAAAGCAAGTAAACTACCTCTTGAAGCAAAGAGCAATTCTAGGCACAAAACCAAGCTAAAACCACCTTCAAGAGCTCAAAGAGGACCCCAAGTAACCTCAGCTCAAAGGTATGAGGATTTGATTTAGGATGTTTATGCAAAAGTGTAGAGAAAACAAGAACTAAGGCACAAAATTGTAAGAGAGAGAAATCTAGAGAGAGAGAGAGAGAGATTTGCTCTGAATTTTCTAACCCTCAAAAATGGGAGAGGAACCCCCTTATATATAGAAAAACATGCCTTTAGCTTAGAAACATCCTACCATACACAGGTAGGGAGATGCAGCTAATTGTGCTAATAGCTGGCGCAGCTGTCAACAAATATCAACAAATATCTGGAAAAAGAGACTGGTGGCCGTCGGCCACCACTAGTAGCCGACTGGCCATTTGTGGTGGTCGACAGCCATCGCCGATTTCTGACAACCCATAGAAGTGGCTAACAGGGCCGAAAGCCACCACTAGTGGTTGACAGCCATCGTCGATGGCCGATAGGGCCGAAAGCCACCACTGGTGGTTGACAGCCACTATTGATGGCTAACAGCCATCGCCAATGGCTGACAGGCCATCGTTGGTGGCTAATAGGCCACCAGAGGTTGCAGGCTTGAAAAGCCAAAGTTTGGTCCAAAACAGGGGTTCAAGGCTTGAAAGGCTCAAAGCTGTGGCACTCCGCCGAGGACTTCGGGGACTAAAACGAGCACAAACAGTCATAATCATTGAGGTCACAAACGATGATGTCCAAGTCTTAAAGACGGTAAAAAATAGGGTGTCTACAGGTGTCAAAATAGTGACATGTCATTTTGGCACAATGCCAACCAACTTTCCCTCTTTTTTTAAGGTGATTTTTGGGTTTAGTTTTTTGAGTAATTTTTTTGTTGATTTTTTTTTTTTTGGACTTTTTGTGATTTTTTAAAACTTTTTCGAAAAAAATTATATATTTACATTCTACACAACTACACAACTAAAAAAAAAAAATTGAAACAAAATTAATCATTCTTCTAATTCACCAACCATTCATCTCACCACCACAAAATCGTAAAAAAAATAAAAATAAAAATAAAAAACTACCTACATTAAAAAATTGAAAAATAAAAACAGAGTACTATTTTGAACCACCAACCACTTACCCATCATTTTTGAAGACATACCTTCAATTCTGATCCACATATCCACTATTTTTGAAGACTTGCCATTCTCACCCACCATTCATCTACATACCATTCTTAAAGATGTACATACAATTCTGAATCACCATCCATCTACCCACCATTCTTGAAAACTTACCATTTTCACCCACTATTCATCTACTCGCTATTCTTGAAGACATACGTACAATTCTCATCCACTATCCACCTACTATAAATACTTACCATTCTTACTCATTATTCACCCACCAACAACCATCTACCACTAAACAATTCCTCTATAAAGTACAATACAAATTTCATGTGTTCTACATTTTTATATTCTTTATACTACTACAATGAACAATCAGAAGACAATTTTTAGTGAATAATTTGATGAATCTTTATCAACCAATGAAGATATAATGATGATGCAATTGTTAACATTGGAGTTTCAAAGAAGGCAAGTGCAATGAGCAAACCAACAAATCAAACATGTTGGTTTCACAATACCATACATCAATCGTGACAGGACCAGAGGCGATAAACAAATACATAGAGATTACGTTGCAAAGGATCCTATCTACCCAGCAAATATCTTTCGAAGGCGTTTTCGAATGAATTGGTCATTATTTGTTAGTATCTTAAATGATATTCAACAATATAACGACTACTTCATCCAAAGAAATGACACCCTTGGTGTTCCTAGATTATCTGGTGTATAGAAGATGACTGTTGCACTTCGAATCCTTCAATACAACGTTCAATCACATCATTATGGATTATGTGATGGATTTTAGCAGATCTAATCAGCTAGTAACAAGCAATAAATTGAACAAACTCCATGCATGGATCGCGTGACACTTGAAATGAGGTATTAGTGATATGTGTTTGTAGTAGCACTTCATTGCATTGACTTGTAGAGGAATCACGCTCGTCTTCAATGATCATATTATGTAAAATAATTCATTGCACTGATTTGTAGGGGAATTGTCACGCTTCGAAATAATTACTATAAACCTTACTCAACATCAACAAGTGATCACAATGACAAAGTGATTATCTTTCATTGATTTACTATTAAGCTTTACAAAAGCGTGACACAATAAAGAGACAAGATGAAAGTTAAACAAATAAGAAATGTCCTAAAGGCTTACATCTTTCGAAGACGATGCTTGGTTACAACAAAAATGGACTTAAGTCCTATACAGTAAAAGACCTTGGCTTGTACAAAAATAAATACAGCAAATACACAAAAGAAGCTTTCACTCCAAGTCTTCCCAAGCTATTTCCTTGGCGGAGGCATATTATCAATATCTGAAATGTTTTTTCCACATAGGATGAGCCAAAGCCCCATAGAAATAATCCAACACAGTATATGAATCTTGATAAAGCTATAAGGTGAATGTATATGCAATGCTCATGCAAAAATATTTTTATGTCTCTTTTCAAAACTATACAATGCCATAATAATATCATAAATCATTTCCTCTGGAAGAGAAAAAAAATAGGGCTGTGAATCACGCTTTAGGAATTTCAAAGCAATACAACCTTTCTTGGAAATTTCATCTAGAGGAAACTGTAAACCGAGACCCATGTAAATGTAGGTTATACAAACACTATTATTGCCATTTCACGGAAATTTTGTCCGCGGGATTGACAGCCGTGTATACACGTGGTTTTTAGGACTTTTACCATGGACACTCAGGCCAACTTATCTTAACGAGACAATACATGCTTCCCAGATTCACCCCTTTTTCTCAAGATTATAAACATTTCCAATGTATAAATGTGAGATAACGCTCAATGCAAATAAATGAGAAAATAGCTTCAATTTTCCTAATCCTCATGCAATTTTTACAACAATCATAGCTATCCTCCACCAATAGCCCAAAACAGATATTTAAATCTCAACAAAGAGACACCTTCCAAATTTTCGAGACATGAGTGCTAATACATATCTAACTCCACCATCCTCATTAAAACCAATCCAATTTCATATTCCCATTACCAATTCTATAATTTTTATAAAATCCACATTTGAGACATTTAGGGCAAAATCCATTTTCCTTCCAAAATCAGTCCCAAGTGTTAAAACCAATCATTTCATCACAACTCAACTTTATTTCCAATACCACAAACATTTCCAAGAATCCAGTGTAAAACCCCTCTTTTGATCTTTAACCCAAAACCCTAGATTTGTTTCAAAAACCCCCAAAATTACAATATTGTTTAGGAATCGCAAATAACTAAGTTAAAACTCATAGAATGTGCGAAGAATCTCTACCTCAAGTTTAGAAGATGATTGAATGAGTGATGGAAACTCAATGATGCCAAAAATCAACTTTGCTCTAATCAAAAGGAAGCCCACAGCATGCTCTAACTTTTTAACAAAGGTACGCGGGTAAGGAACTCGGCAGATCTAAGTATATTTGTAGAGAGAAATAGAGTTTTAGAGAGGAAGGGTAAAGATCTAGGGTTTTAGAATGTTTACAGAGAGAGAGAGATATGAAAAAGTGATTCAAAAGTGACTTTTACCAAACTAATATACGCACAGATCGCTCGAGCGCAAGAAGTGTTGCTCGAGCGTCCAGATACAAAAATATGGAACTGCTCAAGCGTAGAAATTACCGCTCGAGTGAAGAATACAAACTCCCAGAAGTTTTATAGGTAGAAGACATTCGCTCGAGCCAACACCGCTCGAGCGCAAGAAAGACCGCTCGAGCAAAAAATGCCAACTTTCAGTATCTCTGCAGACCTGCAAAAGTACTAAAAGTTCACAAAGACTGCTCGAGCGCAAGAAGTGTCGCTTAAACGAAAAAGCAGAATTCTGGATTGTAACAGTTTGAAAAACAAGCTACCAATCCATTCCAAATGCCACCAACACAACCTAAAAGCTAAACCCAAGAGAAGTAAGGGGAAATAAGACATGAATAACTGTATAAGACAATGAAATCCGGATCCAAAATATCAAATGGGTTGGGTCTAAACCAGAATTGCTATAACCTCTTCCCCTTAAGGAATTTTGTCCCCGAAATTTAAACCAAACATTTAAAACCAAGTTTAAACCGATTATCACAATGATAATACTTCAAACTCAACACTATGACCCATCCACCGGTCATCTACTCCCATTAGCAAGATAAACATATGCTCATTACTGAAATACAATTCACATTTCCAAAACATATACAATGTTTATATTACATTGACATAACAAAGTTCTCAATACATGTTTAAACATTGATAAATAAGTCAGGATACTTCTCATGGACCTCTGTCTCATGTTCTCAAATGGCCTCCTTAACCTTGTAGTGTCGCCACAACACCTTCACCAAAGGAATCGTCTTGCCTCGCAAGACTTGGTCTCGAGTATCTAAAACTCTAACGGGTCTCTCCTCATATGAGGCATCCTCATCCACCTCTAACTCTGTCCAATCCAATACATGTGAAGGACCTGGCTTATACTTTTGGAGCATATAGATATGAAACACATCATGAACCCTGAAAAGCTGTGGCAGCAAGGCCAAACGATAAGCTACCTCCCCAATCCGCTCTAGGATCTCGAAAGGTCAAATAAATCTAGGAGACAACTTGCTCTTCCTAAACCTCATCAAACCCCGTCTAGGTGATATCTTCAAAAAGACATGATCTTTCACATCAAAGGATAACGGTCTCCTCCTACAGTCGTCATAGCTTTTATGACGACTTTGAGTCGTAACCAACCTTTTACGGATAAGTGCAACTTTCTTCGTCATTTTCCGAACTAACTCTGGACCCAACATAGGTGCATCACCCACCTCGGCCTAACACACAGGGGATCTATACGGTCAGCCATACAAAGCCTCAAATAATGTCATGCCAATACTCGACGGGAAGCTATTGTTATAGGCAAACTCCACTAAGGGTAAGTGTCTCTCCCCCAACCCTTAAAGTCAAGGACACAACCTCAAAACATATCCCCAAGGATCTGAATGGTACATTCTGACTACTCGTTAGTCTGAGGATTATAGGTAGTACTAAAAGTCAACCTAGTGCTCAAGGCATTTTGCAGGCTCTGCTACAACCGAGCCGTAAAATGTGGATCTCTATCTGAAACAATAGTCACAGCGACCCCATGAAGTCGAACACCGAGCCATTCGTGCACATAGGTACAAAGTGTATTGACTTGGTTAATCGGTCAACCACCACCTAAATGGCATCATTACCCCGTTGAGTCCTCAAAAGACCTATAACAAAATCCATCGTGATATGCTCCCACTTCCATTTGACTAATAAGCAAGGGTTACAACAAACCTGCTGGCCTCTGATGGTCGGCCTTTACTTGCTGACAAGTAAGGCACATTAACACCAACACGGCTACATCTTTCTTCATTCCGTTACACCAAAATCGGCGACTAAGGTCGTGATACATCTTTATGCCTCCCGGGTGCACCGTAAGGCGCAAATGATGAAACTCTCAGAGTACTTCCTCTCGGCAAGACTCCAGTATGAAAAGACGGTCAAGGTATCAAACACTCCAGTCAGAATACACGTTCAATCCCTTCTCTACCTTTTCACTAGAGATCTTCTCCCTTAGGGTTTCTGCCTCAAGGTCACCCCTCTATGCTTTTATAACTAGGCTCACAAGTACAGGTTGTGCAACTACCAAAAACAAAGCTATCGACTCAACGGACTCGCCAAGATGCAAGTCAAACTCACCAATAGCACCCAACATCTCCTATTTCCAGCTAGTAATACTCACTACACTGCTAAAGGACTTTTTACTCAAGGCATCGGCCACGACATTGCTTTCCCCAGATGATAGTGCAACTCAAAATCGTAATCCTCCATAAACTCCATCCACCTCCTTTGCCTCAAATTCAGTTCTTTCTGTAAAAACAGATACTTCAAACTTTTATGATCAGAAAACACCTCAAACCTCTCACCATTAAGGCAATGCCTCTAAATTTTCAAGGCAAAAATCATAGCTGCTAGTTCTAAGTCATGGGTAGGATAGAACATCTCATGTGTTTTCAACTAACGTGAATCATAGGCTACTACCTTCCCTTCTTGCATCAAGACACAAGCCAAACCTTCCCGTAAAGCATCACAATACACTGAATAGCGCAAGCCCCTCTCTGGAATAATTAACACTAGAGCTGTGGTAAGTCTAACTTTAAGTTCTTGGAAAGACTTCTCACAAATCTCATTCTACACAAACTTAACTCCCTTTCTCGTGCGCCTAGTCAATGCTGAGGCTAATTTAGAGAAATCCTTCACAAACTGACGATAATACCCGGCCAACCCTAAGAAACTACGGATCTCAAAAGGTGTTCTTAGGTTGTTCCCAATCTTGTACTGCCTCTATTTTGGAGGAATCTACAGTTACCCCTTCCCCGAATACCACATGGCCTAAGAACTTCACTTCTTTCAACTAGAACTCACATTTTCCTAATTTAGGATACAATTTGTGGGCTCTAAGCAACTCAAGCACAACTCACAAGTGTTTTAGGTGCTCCTCCTCAGAGGGTGAGTCAATCAAGATGTTATCAACAAAGACGACTACAAACGATCTAGGAACTCTCGAAAGATCTAGTTCATCAAATCCATAAATATGTCATGTGCGTTGGTTAACCCAAAAGGCATCACTAGGAGCTCGTAATGACCATACTGCGTACAGAAGGCCATTTTCTGGATATCCTCTTCCCTTACCCTCAACTGGTGATAACCCGACCTTAGGTCTATCTTAGAGAAACAACAAGACCCTTTCAACTGATCAAACAAGTCATTTATACGAAGCATTGGGTACTTGTTCTTAACAGTTACCCGGTTCAACTTCCGATAATCGATACAAAGTCGTAATGCACCATCTTTCTTCTTAGCAAATAGAGTTGATGCTCCCCAAGGCGAAGTACTAGGGAAAATTAAACACTTATCTAGCAGTTCCTGGAGTTAAATCTTCAACTCACTCAACTCGGCGAATGCAAATTTATACGGTGCCATAGAAATCAGTGTCGTGCTAAACACTAAATCAATAGAGAACTCAATCTCACGGTGAGGTGGTAAACTAGTGAGATCCTCAAGAAAAATATCCAGATATTCACAAACTACTCTTAGAAAAACAACTCAGACTTCATCCCACTCACTACCCAAAAAGGTTGCAAGAAGACAACTAAGCTCACTCTGGCCTTGCGGATCACATACTGGCTATGATACTCTATCAACTCTATCCCTCATGAAATAAAAACAATCACCACTCAAATTACATACAGTAACCCTCTGACAGTAATAATCTATGATAGCCCAATACGATGACAATCAGTTCATACCCAATATAGCATCAAAACTCAACATGTCAATCAACACAAATGCAAAAGGAAGTCGAGAACCGGTGACCTCTATCTCACAACCCCGACACCTCTGTTCCAAAACAATCTCACCACCAATAGGTGACTCTACACTGAGTGGGGATGATAACTGAGCCAATTCTAATCCCAATGCTGATGCAAATGCAGACGAAATATATGAATGAGATGCACCCGTATCAATCAACACATTGGCAATCGAATTGCATAACAAGAAAGTACCTCTCACTACAGAAGGTACTGGTACCAAGTCTGGCGTGGTAACAATATACACATGCCTTGAAGGTCTCTGCTCTACCTGCTCACCCCTCAGAGCATAAGCCTAATGTACTGATTGAGCCAAAGAAGCTCTCTGATTGGCCCTTGAGGCTTGAACTGACTGTGCAGGCTAGTAGCTCTGTGTCTGTCTTGAACCAGACATACTAGGTATGTCGCCTAACTGAGGGCAAAACCTCTTTATGTGCCCTGCTGCCCACTTTGATAATAAGTGTGTGGCTGCTCTCTCCTCTAACTCTGGCTCTGGGAACAAATCAAGGAAGATGTAGATCGCTGCCCTCCTCCTCTCCGCAGGCAAGCTGGAGACTTGTGGCCCAATTGACCGAGCCTCTCTGTATATGTCTTGTAAAGCTTACAAGACAAGCTTTACAAGAGGGAGATCCCTCCATACACGTGTATGGAGGGATGCAAAAGTAAGGCAGCTGTCTAAAAATATCTGCAAAAGCAGATGAACAGCAATCGGCCGGCCAAAAATGCCATCTTGGCCAAAAAGAGTGCCGACCGGCACAAAATAGTGCTGACCGGCAACAAAAAGTGCCGGCCGGCAATAAAAATTGCCGGTGGCAGCAAAACACAGCCGATGGCCTCAAACCATGGCCGGTGATGTGTAGGGATGGTTCACAAGCCATTCCCTGCCCCTCCAAGGCAAAACACAAGTGTTTGGTGCCAGACACTAAACGGTCGAATTCGGAGATCCTGAGGCAAGGCGCGCGAGCCGAGGCCTCCGGGAACTCCAAACGAACACAAACATGGATAATCACCGAGTGTTCAAACAGTGATGTCCAAGTCTTGAGGACGGTCAAAAATGGAGTGTCTACACACTGACACTAAGTCTAGCGTAGTAACAACATACACACACTCTGTAAGTCTCTGTTCTACCTGTTCACTCCTTGGAGGATAAGTTTGATACACTGACTGAGCCGAAGAGGCTCCCTGATTGGCCCTCGAGGCCTGCATTGACTAGATAGGCTGATGACTCTGCATTTGTCTCGAACCAGACACACCAGGAGTGCCATCCAACTGAGGGCAAAACCTCTTCATATGCCCTGACTACCCACACTGATAACAAGTAGGTGGCTGCCCTCTCCCTTGACTCTGGCTCTAAGAATGGGCCATCAACGGTGTAGATTGTTACCCTCCTCCTGTCTGCGAGCAAGTTGGAGATTTCTGACCTTACTGGCCACACTTGTAACAAGAGAAACCTCCCAGATTACCTCTTCCCGAACCTAAACTCGACACAGGAAAGGTGGACCTAGATTGTGTTGCTTGGGACTACTGTGGGGTAGAGCCCCTCTGTCTCTTACTGTCCCGATTCTCCCTCCTGAACCTCATGGCTCCTCCTGGAGCCCCTCACCGCTCTTTTTCTGCCTAAACCACAGTCTCTAGGAGAGTCGCCGCCTTTACAAGGTGTCTGTAGTCCCTAATCATCGGCCTAGCTACTTTAAAAAGAAGCTCGATTCTCAATCTCTTCTCGAACTCGACATAACGGCATTCTTCGGTCGCTATGAGTTCCGGTGAAAATCTATAGAGGCTTGCAAAAGCTGTCTCAAACTCGGCTATTGGAAAACTAAGCTGCTTGAGTTTCAAGAATTGGTCCCTCAACTTCTCCCCAGCAGTGGGAGGCAAAAACTTGTCCTGGAAGGCATTGACAAAAGCCTCCCAAGTCACTCCAATACGCCCACGCGCATACTTCCACCATTGACCACATCTCCCTTCAATTGGAAGGATGCCAAGGTCACTCTCAACCCGTCATGTTCGATGCCAAGCATCTCCAACGTCTTCACCATCGGCTCTAACCACTCATCAGCCTTCAGTGGGTTCTTCGAATCACCCAAAAACTCATATGGATTAGACCAGAAGAACTCTCTTTTCAAGAAGGATGGCCCTACTTCAACAACTTGGGCCTGAACTAAATTCTCAGCCTTAAGAATGTCCATAGACTCCCTCAAAGCTTCTATCATTTCATGGGCCAAAGCACCCATGGCTTACTGACCAACTGGTTCGGCCACATTGGCCTGAACAGCCCCTTCCTCCTACACCGAAATTTCATCCGGTAACAACACGTCATGCCGTGTAGGCCTACCACGCCTACCACTATCACGTCTACACCTACGTCTTAACATCCTAATGAAGGTAACAAAAGAGGTTAGCACATTTACAAATGTGTCGAAGCTAACTCACTCACATCCTAAGGCAATGGACAACAGTAATTTACTCCACATAAGCATGAAGTCACATAAAAACATATGAATTTCCTTCCTAGATAATGATTGCCCCGCGACATTAACAGAGTTCCAATTAGAAACAACAGTGATCAAGTGCTCTTCTAATATGACTTCTATAAACTCGTAGACCCAATCAATATGTTAGAAATTAAATCACATACCCACATTATCACATAAGCATGTTATCACATAGCATATCAAACATACAACATCTCTATCAAGTGAGATAAACCCATTGTGGTCAGAACCACTTCCTACGTACCCAAAGTATTCAAACCTAGTACACTCTGATACCAAGTTGTCACGCCCCAAAATAGTTACTATAACCCATACTCAGCATTAATAAGTGATCACAATGACAAAGTGATTATCTTTCATTGATCTACTGTTAATCTTTACAAAAGAATGACATAATAAAAAGACAAGAAGAAAGTTAAACAAATAAGAAATGTCCTGAAGGCTTACATCTTTCCAAGACAGTTAAAGTGGACTTAAGTCCAACACTGTTAAAGCCCTTGGTTTGTACAAAAATAAATACAACAAATACACAAAAGAAGCTCTCGCTCCAAGTCCTCCCAAGCTATTGCCTTGGCAGAGGCATATCATCAGCACCTAAAATGTTTTTTCCACATAGGGTGAGCCAAAGCCCAGTAGAAATAATCCAATATAATATATGAATCTTAACAAAGCTATAAAGTGAATGCACATGCAATGCTCGTACCAAAACATTTTTATATCTCTTTCCAAAATTATGCGATGCCATAATAATATCATAAATCATTTCCTTTGGAATAAAAAAAATATAGGGCAGTGAATCACGCTGTAGAAATTTCAAAACAATACAACATTTCCCTGAAATTTCGTCCAAAAGAAACCGTAAACTGGGACCCATGTAAACGTAGGCTATAAAAGCACTACTATTGTTGTTTCACGAAAATTTCGTCCATGGGATCGGCGCACACGGTTTTTAGGACTTTCACTATAGACACTCAGGCCAACTTATCTTAACAAGACAATATATGCATCCCAGATTCACCCATTTTTCTCAAGACGATAAACATTTCCAACGTATAAATGTGAGATAACGCTCAATACAAATGAATGAGAAAATAGTTTCAATTCTCCTAATTTTTATGCAATTCTAAAACAATCATAGCTATCCGCCACCGATAGCCCAAAATAAATATTTCAAAACAAATATTTAAATCTCAATAAAGATACACCATCCAAATTTTCGAGACATGAGTAATAATACATATCTAACACCACCACATCAGCAAAACCAATCCAATTTCATATTCCCAATACCAATTTCATAATTTGTATAAAATCCACATTTGAGACATTTATGGCAAAATTCATTTTTCTTCCAAAATCAATCCCAAGTATTAAAATCAATTATTTCATCATAACTCCACTTTATTTCCAACACCACAAACATTTCCAAGAATCCATTGTAAAAACCCCTCTGTTGATCTTTAACCGAAAACCCTAGATTTGTTTCAAAAATTTCCAAAATCACAATATTGTTTAGAAATTGCAAATAACTAAGTTAAAACTCATAGAAGGTGCGAAGAATCCTTACCTCAAGTTTAGAAGATGATTGAAGGAGTAATGGAAACTCAATGACGCCGAAAATCAACTTTGCTCCGATCAAAAAGGAGCCCACAACATGCTCTACCTTTTTAACAAAGGTACACGGGTGAGGAACTCGATAGATCTAGATGTATTTGTAGAGAGAAGTAGAGTTTTAGAGAGGGAGGGTGAAGATCTACGGTTTTAAAAAGTTTAGAGATATATATATATATATATGAAAAAGTGATTCAAAAATGGCTTTTCCCGAACTGATATACGTACAGATCGCTCGAGCGCAAGAAGTGTCGCTCGAGCGTCCAGACCCAAAAACTTGCGATCGTTTAAGCGCAGGAATTACTGCTCGAGCGAAGAATACAAACTCCCAAAAGTTTTGCAGGTAGAAGACCTCCGCTCGAGCTTAACAAGGGGCGCTCGAGCCAACACCGTTCCAGCGCAAGAAAGGCTATTCGAGTAGAAAAATGACAACTTCCAGTATCTCTGCAAACCTGCAAAAGTATTGGAAGTCCACAAAGACCGCTCAAGTGCAAAAAGTGTTACTCGAGTGAAGAAGTAGAATTCTAGACAGCAACAATTTGAAAAATGCCACTAACTCATTCCAAATGCCACTAACACAACCTAAAAGCAAAACCCAAGAGAAGTAAGGGGAAACAAGACATGAATAACTGTATAAGACAATAAAACCTGAATTCAAAACATCAAATGGGTCGGGTCTAAACTAGAAACGCTATAGGAATCACGCTCGTCTTTGATGATCATATTATGCAAAATAATCCATATTTTCATAATGTAGTAAAAATCATCTTCACTCCAATATCTCGTCGGAACTCTTATAATATTAAAACATGTTTAAAGCACTCCAAATGCCCTTTCAACATCCTTTTGACATGGCTCTTGCATCCTCACAAATAATTGTCTCTTTAAACGTTGAAGTTGAGATATTGTTTACACAATAGTTGTCAAACGATGATTGATACTATTAGTAAGATAATATCCCATGTTGTACTAGTGATTGTTGATGGTATAGTTGGTAGCATGGATATGTCTTTAGTTAATTCAGAAAATAGTGGTGACCTGTCAAGAACATTAATATAGTTAAAAGATCCCAACATGCCAAAGAAAGTATGCCAAATCTACAAATTATATGAGGCGATTGTCGAGAGTACAGTTGACAGTTTATACATATATCTAGTGTAAGCACCATGATAGGCGGTTGGACAATTCTCCCAACTCCAGTGCATACAATCTAAGCTCCCTAACATTCTAGGAAACCCACAATGCTTTCCCTCTTGCAATAATCTGCATATATCTGCCTCATTTGGCATATTAAATATACATCTTCATAAATAGCAACTATCATTCTGCAAAATGTTTTTGTGGACTCAATTACAGTGCTTTCGCCAATTCTCACGTACTCATCCACAGCATCAACGGGTATGCCATATTGAAGAATCCAAAGTGTGACAATCATCTTCTATACGATGGATAATCCTTTTTTAATGTAGTTATTATATTGTTGAATATCATTTAAGATACTAACAAATAATGGCTAATTCATTTGAAAATGTCTTCAAAAAATGTCTGCTAGGTAGACAGGATCCTTTGCAAAGTAATCTTTATGTATTTTGTCATTGCCTTTGATCATGTCACGATTGATGTATGGTCGACCACTTGTGGAGCAAATATGTTTGGTTTGTTGGTTTGCTTGTTCTGCTTGTCTTCTTTGAAACTCTACAGTTAACAGTTGCATCATTATTATATCTTCATAAGATGATAAAGACTCATCAAATTCTTCAATAAAAATGGATTTCTTCAAATTGTTCATTGTAGTATTATAAAGAATATGAAAGTGTAGTTGTAATTTGTAGAGGAAATTGTTCGATGGTAGGTGGTTATTGGTGGGTGAATAATGGATGAAAATGGTAAGTATTTATGGTAAGTGGATGGTAGATGAGAATTGTAGGTATGTCTTCAAGAATGGCAGGTAGATGAGTGGTGGGTGAAAATGATAACTCTTCAAGAATGGTGGGTAGGTGGATGGTGGGTTAGAATTATATGTCTTCAAGAGTGGTAGGTTAGAGTTGTATATATGCTTTCAAGAATGGTGGGTAGATGAATGACAGGTGAGAATGGTAAGTCTTCAAGAATGGTGAATAGGTGGATGGTGGGTCAAAATTGTAAGTATGTCTTCAAGAATGGTGGCTAGATAGTTGGTGGGTCTGAATAGTACTCTATACTTATTTTTCAATTTTTTTAATGTAGGTAGTATTTTTTTTTTCTTTTCAATTTTGTAGTGGTAAGATGAATGGTGAGTGAATTAGAAGGATGTTTATTTATTTTTTGATTTGTCTAGTTGTGTTATGTAGAATGTAAATATATAATTTTTTTCAAAAGTGTTTTAAAATGATCACAAAAGATGAAAAAATTCACTCAAAAAATTAAACCTAAACACTACCTTAAAAAAATAGAGAAATTTGGTTTGGCATTGTGCCAAAATGGCATGTCACCATTGTGGCACCATTACTATAATTTGACATTTTGCTACTGTAGCATGCCAAATTATAGCTTTGACATTGCCAAAATGGCAATGACCATTGGAGATGCTCTAACAACCCTTTTTATTTCTAAATCTTTCATAATGAGGCGCATATATATCATAGTATTTCTATTTGGTTTTTTATAAGAAAAATAAAAGAAATAACACATCGGAGCAACATAGCTAGAATATAGCATTTTTTAGGGGTGCTCACGGGTTGAGTTCACCCTTGGCCCATCAGCTGAACTAACACATTCGGGTTAAAGAATTAGCTAACGGACATTGGCCGAACCATAGTTCGAAATCAACTAAATCAAGAAACTCGATTTTGCGGTCGCCTCAGTCAATTGCAAAGATCTAATAGAGTGGAGAAAACATTTTGAAAATTTGGAATTAAAATTTCTAAACAAAAAAAAAAAACAAACAAACTTAAACACATATATATATATATATATACAGATAGAAAGAGAGAGTAGATGAGAGAAAATGGTGGAAAAGAGAAAGAGCGAGAGGACAGACTCACTATAACTTTACCATATTATTAATGTCGCTAATCGTTACTAACTTCACTCATCAACGCCACTGCCGTTGCTTATCGCAATTGCAACCACCACCACCATTGTCACCAATCATCATCACTACCATCATTACTGATCTTGTCTACTACCACCACCCCAGCCTCAAAAGAAAGAGGGTAGAGAAAAGAAAGAGAAGAAAAGATAAGGGAATGAGGTAGGGAGAGTGAGAGATGGGTCTCTTTCAAAGGAGAGAGAGAGAGAGAGAGAGAGAGAGATGAGGTGGTGGAATGGTTAGAAATGGAAGATGAGAGTTTGGAGAGAGAGTAAAGAGGGTGAAGTGGATTTTTTAAAAAAAAATAAAAAAATAAAATAAGTGGACATGAGGATTAAGAAGGTGGGGAGATAGGGGTGCTAGTAAGAGGTCAAATCTTGACTTGGAAAGAGAGTCATTTTGTCTTGGAAAGATATATAAAAGTCTTGGGAAGAAAAGGATGAAAGGTTTTGAGTAATTTTTTAGAGAAGAGCACAAGTCTTTGTAGGGTGAGTTTTTCTAGGGAAGTAAGAAAGCCAACTAAAGTGTATATCTATATATATAAGTGGCGGTTGATGTTTGCTACAGCAAAATGAAGGCTTTTTTTTTTGCCAATTTCTACCAAATATATAGAAAAGTATTAGTAATTTCTAGAGTATCTTGTGGCTATATTCTTTCATCAATCACCATTTATTATGTCCCTTCATATTCTCCAATTATCCAACATAAGTAATTAATACTCCACATTCTCCACCAATCATACTACCATGGAGCACCACGTGGCCCACTCTCAGACTACTGAATAATCACCCCAGATATACCCTCTATTTTGTCTTCATAAACACCTTTTGCTTTTTTGTCTTATTAGAAGTCCTTCAATGAATTTGCCTTGCTTTTTCGAAAATTATTTTTAAAATGTATATTTTAATTTTGTATTATGGTAGTGAGTTAGTAGTGGTGGCAACATCAAAAATGGTGTTTATAACACTAACAACAATAATAATGGTAGTGGAAATAAAGAGACAATGGTAGTGTTGATGGTCGAGAGATAATGTAGTGGAGATAAAAAGAGAGTGTCGACCGTGGTGGATTGATAATGATGGTTATGGCAATGGTAACAATGGTTGTGGAGGTGATGGGTTATAGTAGTAGTTGTTCTGGTTGTGATAATTGCAGTGGCGATTATAATGGTGGTAGTGAAATGATAGCGGTGCTTGTGATAACAACTACAACGGTGATAAAGGTGGTAGTCGTGGAAGGATGGTGGTGGTGGTGGTGGTGGTGGTGTTTATAGTAGTGGAGGAGGCAACGACGGTGATGGCGGTGGTTGTGATGTTATAATGGTGTATATTAATACTTAAGTATAAATATTTATAATTTAGTCAAAATTAAGTAAATTTTCTATAATTTAAAATTTTCTTAATTTTTAGCTTACATTTTAAGAGTCATTTAAAATTTTAAGTGATACAATTTGTGATTATCAAACGGACTTAATTGATATTTACTTAATACATTGAGTTTTAAGTGATAAATTAAGTTATCAAACACCAACAAACTAAGGTACTGTTTGATAGAACTAAAAACTGAAAATTGAAAGTTAAATACTAAAAATTGAATGCTAAATTTTTTAGATAAAAAAGTTTAGTAAAATTAGGAGTGATGAAGTAAAATAAATTGTTTGATAAATAGGATATTAAATTTAAAATTATATTTTTTAATTTTATATTGCGATAATGAGTTGGTGGTGGTGGTGGTGGTGGTGGTGGTGGTGGAAGCAACAATGGTGCCTTTAGTGCCAATGATAATGGTGGTGCAGATAGAGAGATAATGGTTGTGGTGATGATGGAGGGGTAACGTATTGGTGATGAAAATTGGGTAGTGGCGGTGGTGTAATGAAGGTAGTGGAATGATGGTGGTTATTGTGGAGCTAGAATGATGGTGGTAGTTATGACAAAAATGGCAATAGTTGCGGATGTGAAGCGGTGAAGTAGCTGTTGTAGTAATGGTGGTAATGGCAATGACAACTGTAGTAGTGGTAGTGAAATAATGATGGTATGTATGGTAACAATGACAGTTGTTTAAAAGGTAGTGGTTGTGGAATGATGGGGGTGGTGGTGAAGGCAGTAGCAGTGGTAGTGATGGCGGAGATTGTGAGATTATAACAATATATGTTGATAATAATGTATAAGTATTTACAAATTCAATTAGCATTAAATAAGTTTTCCATCACTTAAAATTTCTTACTTTTTAGTCTACATTTTCAGAACTACTTAAATTTTTAAGTGATACTATTTGCGATTGTCAAGCAGGGTTAATTGATTTTAACTTAATACATTCAAATTTAAATGCTACATCAAGTTATCCAACACCGCCTTAAATAATCTAATTAATTAACATTTCTCAATAAAATCACCTCATATGAACCTTCAACTTGTGCCTTGCATGAGCTTTATCTTTACTAGTATATTATATATATGTGTATAATTCGGTCAGGTCAAGTTAGTTGGATCAATTTATATGAAGCCCAATATTTGACCGAAATTTAAAGAAAATTTAATCTTTACACCCGCTTCTGACCAAGTGGCTTGTTGAAACAACCCATATTTTATTCGATTCGTGTATTACCTCATCTAAACCTTCGACCCGTGCCTTTCACGGGCTTTTTCTTTAGTAGTAGATTATATATATGTGTATAATTCGGTCAGGTCAGGTTAATTGGATCAATTTGTATGAAGCTTGATATCCAACCGAAATTTAAAGAAAATTTAATGTTTACACCAGCTTTCAACTGAGTGGCTCGTCGAAACAGCGCGAATTCTATTCGGGTCGGGCAGGTCTGCGGGTTGTTTGATTTTTTTAACACCCCTAAGCATTTTGACACTATTCATTGCTAAAATATTGAAATAACTACCCATTTAATTGTTGGAGATCCTCTTATAATAAGTGAGCTAATATGCTTATTGTACAAAATGGACATCAAGTTTTCTCTACTGACATAAACGGTTACCTATATATATTGTACGTTTCTTCCTAAGTGAAGGAAAAATAGCTTTCTCTAATGTAATCAAGATACACTACACTCTCCACCAAGGGTAATTTGGTCAAGGAACTAGAACTGATAATTTATCACATTGATTGATTGACTCAGACATTCTTTTCCGTCTCAATATAAAATATATACTAATTAACGCAAGTAATTAAGGCCTGAGTAATTTTTTTGTTTTTTCTTGATCTAAAAAATAATAATAAAAAAAGAGATAGGTTTCTTAGGTTACACTTTTCACACAAATACCACCCTCCAAATTAGGGCCGAACAAGTATCCAATTAACCTAATTCAATCAGTCGAGCTGAATGCTGCACGAATGGTTTCGAAACTAGAAATAGTCGGTAATTTTTTGGTTCTCGGTTTGAATAACGGGTTTATATAGTTTAAAATCTTTGAATCCGATCCAGCTTATATAGATATAAATAAAAAGAATAGTATTACATGCACTAATTAGTATACTAATTAGCGTATCAACATTAGTTAAAATGTTATTATTGACTTCACTGATTATACAAATTAAAAATATCTTAAATTATGTCACATAATCAATTAACACATTAGTAATTAGTGCACTAATTGATATATATAATATTAGCTATATAGAAATATTTTCTTTCACGTGTCACCGCCTGATTGAAGTTTCGAATTACCCTTATCTCGTCACCGCCTGATTGAAGTTTCGAATTACCCTTATCTCTTACGCAAGAGTGACATCGGTAAACATATCCCAGCTATGTACGATCACTTTTACAACCGTTTCAGCCTTGTTTGGTTGAACTCTTAAAACATAATTTTTTTAAAAAAATTTCAAAATTTTGTTTGGTTGGAAATTTTTTTCAATATCATTTTCTCTCTCCTACACATTAATCAATTACTTTTTCTCTCTTCTCTCTCATTCTCAATCACTTTTTCTCTCATACGCATCTGCTCAACTATAACAAAATATTAAATCATCTCAAACTCTCAAATTTCAAAACTATTTTCAAAATATACAACTAAACAAATCAAAAAAATTTCTACACTTTCTCCCTAATTTTTTTTTTTTTTGAAAATTTATCTCAAAACACAAACCAAACACACCCTTCATCTCTCTCTCTCTCAAAGCCTAAAAGCCATTCTCTTTCTATCATTCAAATTGACGGTAAGACCCTTTCAAGATGGCAAGACTCCCCAACTCTCACCTCTTTCAATCTTTCGAATTAACGAGGAATGATGAATTTATGTGTTGGCTTATTTTCCTACGAAGGAAAATATCATAAATGCGAGCGTGCAAGCAAGGATTGAAAAATCTTTACAGATTAAATTCAAGCCAATGATCAAGCGATTGTGTTGACGGTTCTTTTGCCTCAACGAAGAGGACTTCAAAATTGTCAAGTGTAGAGAAAAGAAAAAGTAAAAGAAGAAAGAGGGACGGAGAAAGATGATTGAGTGAACAATCAAAGTAATAATTACTTACCGATACTCCTATGCTTCCAAAAGGAAGTGCATAAAATACTTCGAAATGGAAATGCTGAAAATAAATGCTTCGAAATATAAATCTATGTTAAACTACTCCTAAGATAAGGAAAATGACAAGAAATATTGAAATCAATTGTCTTTGGATCCTTTACAATGTAGCCATGAATGGCTATTTATAGACAAATATTTGTAGGAAAAAACTTCCAGCAATAACTACCCAATAACTAACTAAAACTACCCACTCTTCCATCTTCATTCCCATAATGCCACATAACCCTTCATGCCTTCGTAACTTCTCATAACCTCCAAATGAGTAGGAGGATGCCACATGTCCTGCAATTATATAAATAATAAATAATAATAAAAATTGCAGATTTGTGGTGTTAACATTACCCCCCGCGGCCCTTAAAAATTATGTTTATTTGAATTTTTGAAGGGCCGAATCAAGCACATGACTAATCTAAGCAATAAAGTGCTTCGAATAATATCAACAAAGTGCTTCGAATGATAGAATAGCACCAATGAAGTGCTTCGAATGAGTATGGAATTATGACCAGATGTCTCGAATGCTAGCTATTATGGACTAGTAACAAGCTTCGAAGGTGGTATAAAGGACAAAATCATCTTTTGAAGGTTGAAAGTGCCGACAAAGGACAAATTACATCCTTGGAAATACTCGGTAAAACTTCGAAGGTTCACCCCCACCATTATTGTTTCTTTGAAGCTGTTAATGCAAGATGGAGTGCTTCGAAGCTTACAAAATTATGGCAAAAGGGCCTTCGAAGCAACTTTTGACCAACATTGTGGTTATTCAATTTTTGTATGTTCTGGTTCATACGTAATTAATGAAAATATTAATTTTGTGCTTCGAACCAATTATTAATTCTTCGAAGACACCAAAACTGTTGTTCTTCGAACCAACTTATCATGCCAAAAATAGGCATTATTCGACAACTAATTAATTGCTATTTTACATGTATTTGAAGAGATGTACACATTTCGAAAGTTTTCTCGCCTCATGTTACATTTCGAAGGTGTTTATTGATAACAAAACCACAATTCGAAAGTCACATATGTTACTAAAGTATCAAAGTCGTCCTTCGAAAGTGCTCACGACATCTCTTCATACCAAATCCAAAGAGTTTGATTACTATGAAATTAGTTTGGCATTTTAACAAGCCATTAATGGCTATAAAATGATATTTCAATGAATAACATGCTTCGAAGTGTCTTGAGACATATTTCGAAGATAACCACAAAACCAAATGATGATGGTTTTATGGATCAACCATATTTTTGGCCCAATATATTTCAATAACGAAATATTATTTGCTAGCCATTCCATCAAAGTCAACGTTTGATATGATCCACAAATCCAAAATAGATTTTGAACAACAAAAGTCATGGTATAGCGTGGCCATGAAAATTCATACTTCTTGACACTTTAAAAAATTTCAAAAATTTTGAATTCATGAACAGTGGCTTGTTCATTATTCTTGACCATGTTTGGTTTAAAAACATGACTTTCGCCGAATTGATTTTCATAATTCTTTGACAAAGTGGGTTGTTTTTCCATGTTAGCCATTAATGGCTTATGAAAATCTCCCATAAGAATGTTATTTTCATGACTTGACTCTCTAAAAATTAGTTTTTGAACCCCCCGAGCCATGTATGAAACATCATTATTAGCCAAATTTGACTAAAAAACATGCTCTTTTGTTATGTTAATTTCATAATTTGGCTCTTTAAAAACAGACTCTTGAACCCCCCAAGCCATTGATGAAATCAACTCTTTGCTTTTACTATTTTTAACCATAGAAAAATTCTGAAAAAATTTACCAATTCCGGCCATTAAGGCCTCAGTTAAAGACTTGATAGTGAGAGTCGATAACTCATCATTCCATTGGCGAATTTTCATATCAAGTTGATGAATTTCTCCAATTAAATGGTGTCTTTTTTCTTCCACCAAATAATATTGTAACGGATGAAAATTTATTTCATCAAGAAAATGGATCTCTTCTTGAAAATTCAAAATTTCTTGTTTACGCCAATAAATTTCATCTAGGCTATTTGAAATGGACAAATCCAATTCATTTTTCATTTATTACACTTGACGTCCCACTGGGCGTGCCAAAAATTGTTGGCTTATTTTCCTACGAAGGAAAATA
The DNA here is from genome assembly GCF_004153795.1 of Camellia sinensis. Classification (NCBI taxonomy): domain Eukaryota; kingdom Viridiplantae; phylum Streptophyta; class Magnoliopsida; order Ericales; family Theaceae; genus Camellia; species Camellia sinensis. Next base: position 448,554 of record NW_021029157.1, on the reverse strand, counting down.
TCATAAATGCGAGCGTGCCAGCAAAGATTGAAAAATCCTTACAGATTAAATTCAAGCCAATTATCAAGCGATTGTGTTGACGATTCTTTTGCCTCAACGAAGAGGATTTCAAAATTGTCAAGTGTAGAGAAAAGAAAAAGTAAAAGAAGAAAGAGGGACGGAGAAAGATGATTGAGTGAACAATCAAAGTAATAATTATTTACCTATACTCCTATGCTTCGAAAAAGAAGTGCATAAAATGCTTCGAAATGGAAATGCTGAAAATAAATGCTTTGAAATATAAATCTATGTTAAACTACTCCTAAGATAAGGAAAATGACAAGAAATATTGAAATCAATTATCTTTGATTATGAATTCTGGATCCTTTACAATGTAGCCATGAATGGTTATTTATAAACAAATATTTGTAGGAAAAAACTTTCAACAATAACTAACCAATAACCACCTAAAACTACCCACTCTTCCATCTTCATTCCCATAATGCCACATAACCCTTCATGCCTTCGTAACTTCTCATAACCTCCAAATGAGTAGGAGAATGCCACATGTCCTGCAATTATATAAATAATAAATAATAATAATAATAATTGCAGATTTATGGTGTTAACATTATGCGTGAATTCTTTCCCTTTTTTGGTGATGAGGACGCTCTGCTGACATCCACGGTTTGCTTTGCCCTATGAAACACGGATGAAGATATGAACACAGATACAAATACGGATATAGGATATGGTGATTTAAAAAAAAAAATGGAGACACGACATGGCGGAAGACGACATGTCGGAAGATACGACAAATTTTTATTTATTTTTATTTTATACATATTTGCTATGAAGATTAATATTATGTTACCAAGCAATCAAAATAAATAAAAATTAATATTAATTCAATATATATATAAAACTCACTACATTTAAACAAATTAATAGATCATCTATATTTAGACATGTATGTCCCCATCGTGTCCCCTGTAAAATAAATAAATAATAATAATAAAATTAAAAGGTCATGTCATTTGTCATGTTCCGTACGTGTTCTCGTGTCTGACATCATTACGGCGCTTATTTTAAAACATCTGTGCTTAACAAGCTTTGTCCTAAACATTTTGTGTAGTTTTGTCCTATATTATGCAATGTTGATTTTAATTTAAATTTCTTTTGGTATTTGTCTAGAATACCAAAAGAACATGAATTTTGGTTTTTGTTTATTGTTTTTTCAATGTTGGTTCAATTTTGTTATAAATAATGAGGAAAAAGTTGTAAAGACCCAAAATGGAAGAGGCCTAAAAATTGATTAGCCCAACCGACCAACCCATCCGAACCCGTCCATAAACTGATCTGTTTGTGCGGTTGAATTCGAGGAAACGAATGGTTGGCAGCAGTTTGCACAATAGCCAACCTGATGAGTTTGGTTCGGATGGGTAAACGCCCGACCCGTGTGCAACCCTAATCCAAATTGCACAAAAATTTAATTCAGCAAATGGGTGAACACAAAATTTAACAACTGATATATTTAAAACCAAATTTCTAAGAGATATGAGGGCAAATAGAGGGTTAAATTTGTTTTATTCCTTCATGGTTTGGACCTAGAATAGTTTACCCCTATAGGTAAAATATAGTCAGAAAGTTTTCACATGATTTTGAACTAAAGTGTTATTATTAGTTTTTCCATCTAAACTAATAATGAAAGGTGTATCACACACACCACTTTTGAGTGTGGGTTTGATTTTTTGAAAAAATAAAGTGATATTAATATAACAAAAAAACATTTTATCCCCAATTCTTCTAACTCTAAAATTAAATTGCTATGTTAATTAAAATATAATCAAACATTGATTTAAAATATAAAATATAATTAAATAATGATAATTAAGAATTGATCTAAAATATAATTAAATTAAAATTAGATTAACATCTTAGAAATTACAATAAATAATTAAGAATTTAGGATGAATCGTGATCATAAATATAATTAAACTAAAATTAGATTAAAATTTTATGAATGGCAATAAATAATTAAATATCTAGGATTAATTGTGATCTAAAATATAATTAAATTGAAATTAGAATAAAAAGTTAAGAATTTATAATTAATTGTAATTTAATTGAATTAATGTTAGATATTATAAATTATGTGTAAGAGATGAGAGAGAGAAAACAACAAAAAAGGTGTAGAGATTATTAGAGTCATTGCACATCTATAATTAACGGTATTAATAGTTACACTTTGGTCCAAAATTGTATGGGGGCTTTCTAACTATATTTGAATCATAAGAGATAAAGTGCTCTGGCCTCAAACCACAAGGGGATAAAACAAATTTTACCCGAAATATATTACTATGCGAGACTACAGAAAGAAATAGGCCAGAGAAATTTTCTCTAGATGGCCAGAGAAAATCACAGAGATGAGTATGTGATTTAGTCAGAGAAATTTGAAAATTTCTCTGTGAAGTCACCAGAGAAATTCTCTGTGAACCAGAATTCTCTATGAAGTTCACAGAGAATTCTCTGTGAAATTTGATATTTGATTCTACAGAATTCAGGTTGTAGAGTTGGTAATAATTGTTGATTTTGCTAAATTCGACTTCACAGAGAAAATTGGTGCAGGGACTTACCTTCCCTAGACTTTCCATTGCAAATTTCTCTGGTCTTCCCTTCTCTCCAGAGAAATTTTTTTCTCTGGCCTTCTGTATATTTCCCACTCTCCATTAGAATTAGGTAAGGATAGATATACCCTGAAAAATTTGTAGATAAGTACAACAAAAATTTATTGAATTCATTCAAAGAAAATGATAGGAATTTCCCAAACAAATTGTAGAAATTCTGAATCAATATCAACAATATAGCATATTCAAACAAGATGAAGCACATTACAATTTCTCTAGAGAGAAGGGAAATTTCTCTGGAGAGAATGGAAGGCCAGAGAAATTTACAGTGGGAATTCTAGGGAATGTTAGAGAAATTGGAAAGTCCAGAGAAATTCTTCCCAGAATTTCTCTGGACCAATTTTCTCTTTGAAGTTGAATTTTCTCTGGAAGTCTAGGGAATGACTTCTTTTCTTTCTTATCTATGCTAAGGTATGGCAAAATCTTACTGTCAACCACCTCATCTTGTTGAACTTGATCTACAAAGAGCACTAGGATTAGCAAACAAAATTTTGATAGTAACCCTTCATGAAAAGATATTTGTAAGAGAACATATAAAATGCACGATGATGCAGAGTTTCCTGGATTGTGTGAATTTTCTCTGAACTATCTGAATTTTCTCTGGATGTCTAAATTTTCTTTGGACTATCTGAATGTAAACTGTGTTTTTGAAAGTCATCTCCCAATAACAACGTATAAGAGTTTTAGAAATTAAATTTTTTTATTTATAAAAATAAAAATTTTATTACAAAATATATTTTGAAATCAATTTCTATCGTCATAAAAATAGACACTAAAAGGTCGTCTGTAAAAATCTAAATAAGATTTTTAGCGACAAAATTTTCAAAATATCACTAATAAATAGATTTTTAAGGACAAAATAATTTGGTCTAAAAATGATATATTTTTTTTAAACAAAAAATTTAGTCTTAAAAAAATAATAATTCATCATTAATGTCCAATTTTCATTACTAAAAATATAATCACACTTTTCGCAATAAAAATATTTTATAAATTCTCTGGACCGAATTTTCTCTGGATCGAATTTTCTCTGGATTGATGTTGAAGGACCTTAGACATTATGAAAATATTGAGTGTCCTTTATACTATAAATTCTTAATATCAGGGACCTTAAAAAAAATCCCCCTAAGATAAAAACAAGAAACAAACACAACTATAAGAGGCATACCCCCAGCCCTACCAAAGACAATACAACACCAACAAAAAAAGAAAAACGGACAGCAACAACGCATATCAAAATCAGAATAACAAACCTGGACAGAGCTAAAACTAGAAATAAAGAACGATTAGCACCGGTCCACCATGATATCCACCTAGAATAACCAAAAAAATAAACTGACAACATCATCGGGTTGTAGTCAACAAAACTAAAATCCCTTGCACACCCCGCAAGGTTAGGGCCAACAAGATAATGACAGAAGTCACATAAAACTAGACATATATATATACAGAGTAAAGAAAAGGCAAATTTCTCTGCTCTCCCAGTTTTGAGGATTTATATCAACTTCATTCTTCCACAAAATCTCTTCCCCTACAGCAGCTGCAGCGTAAGGACAAGAGAAGAATGTGTTGGTGTGGCTTTGCATAACGGCTAGAGGGCAATTAGTGTCTACCCCAGACTCCTAAAGTCTATCTTTTGTATAGCCATTTGCCTTGAACTGCAAGCCATAAAATGAAGGCACATTTTGGTATATTATGTGTGCTATTTGGTATTTGAGATAATGGTTACTAAGAGTTTCTGCTCCATTCCCCACTGCAGAAGTTTATATTTTGTAGCCATTTGCGTTGACAGGCCATAAAATGAAAGCACATTTTGGTATAGAATAATGTTACAGGCCCACACTTTTAAAGTTTTAACCAACAAATCCACCCACAATGATGTGATAAAAAGGTGAGTCCCTATATTATTAGATGCATAACAAATCAAAAGTTGATACGTGCAATATCACATTATTGTAGGTACAATTGTGGAACTTTTTAGGGGGTCTTAAACATTTTCCTTTGGTATATTGTGTTATTTGCTACTTAAGATAGTTTGGGAGAAGTAAAGATCATAGTGTAAGATACCTGAAAGTTTTTCTATATATTCAATTGTGTCAAAGATTACAATCAGACCTTAGATTATATAGCCCTAAATCCTAAACCAAAAAAGAAAATACAATTATGTCTCTAATATGACTATAACACAATCATGCCTCTAATAGGACTCCATTTGTACAACCACAATCATATAGAAAATACACACAATATATTCTCACACATCTGCTCAAACTCAAGGTGTTTTAGCAGACAACACTGAGAGCTTGCTAAGAAGAAATTGAAACCGAGCGGTAGTGTGAGTCTTGGTAAAGAAGTCCGCAAGTTATAAAGCCGAAGGAATAAAAGGAAGCAAGATAGAGATAGACTGTAGATGCTGGCGAACAAAGTGACAATTAATCTCAATATGTTTTGTTGGCTCATGAAAGACAGCATTGTGGGCAATCTGAAAAACACTGCGGTTGTCACAATAGAGAGAGATCGGAGAAGATTGAGAGACGCTGTAGACGCGCCAGAACGTCCCGAGGGGGGGGGATCCCGTTTTGTTCATTTGGGCTTACCACAGTTCGGACTCAAATGTCACGGTTCTTAATCTGATCTCGCAAAGTGCAATACATGACTGATAAATCACCAAAGAGTCCAAATCTGGCAAATCGTTTTGAAAAACTGATTTTAAGAAAGAACTGCCAAGCATGGACTGCTTTGCCTGATACAGAGTCGCCACCTAAATATTTTATTTTGGGGGAATTTAGGAAACCCTGACTCGTTGCCTAAGGCCACGTGTCCGTCATCACCAAAGTTGCCTCGGCTCGAGAACTTGGGTACGAGAGGAGAAGGTCATGCAATGAGCACCCCCGCTCGCCTAATCGAAGATCGGCCAGTACTAAGCATGATATTTTGTTTTGAAAACATATGCGTTCTTATTCCAGTTATTAGCCTAAAATTACTATGTGATGCGCACAACACACAAGTATAGACCGGATCGCCTAAATCGGAACAAAACATTTCATGTTTGTTTATTTGAAAATGGTTTGATGGTGCTACTCGCAAGTAGGCTAAGACGTGGATTTGCCAACCTTGGGTGGGCTTAGAAAACATGATTTTTGCCATCCCGCAGAATGGGCTTAAAACTCGCATTCAATGAATTATTCCAATTCAGGTAGTCCAACCTTCACCCACAGGCGTTCAGGCAGTTATATTACATAAGCAAATAGCCTCATGGCAACACTTACACATATGCGGTATGCTGAAGCGTAAACGCTTACCTAGTACTTCGAGGCTAAACAATAGCTAGTTAATAATCAAATGCATGATCCTAGTTCATATTAAGATGACTAATGCAACACATGCAAAAATGCAACTAGAATAGGCTCGTCCAATCTAAGAATGGCATGTGAAATGCGACAACTCGATACACGTATTCAAGTTGGAATTAAAATACTATGCAGTTAGTATGATGCGCCGAGCCCGGTGCATGCAAGACAGATGAATGATGCAAACATGCGAGCAAAAGGATGTTAATTGAAACATGACCTAAAACTAACCATTGAAAGCAGGTAAGTAAAAGGGAGAAAGACGTGGGGTTGGAAGACATTCACACAATCACGCACACTTATTACAAAATTCGCCTTCTCGACGGAGGGTCTGAATAAATAATACAAATCAACTAACTAACAAGCTAATAAATTAATTACAAAACCACTTAACTAATTAGACAAATTAATTGAGCTACTAAACTAGTAAAGAGGCCTCAGGAAGAGGGACAAATGCACGCATGCTCGGCTCCACTCAGAAATCTATCGCCATGCTCATGCTGCCTCTGTTTACACTGCTCTACACCTCTAAAAACTGCACGAGTCTCAAGGATGCTTCTGAATCACCTTCTGGGTGTTGTGAGAGGTCATCGGCCAAGTGGAAAGCCCATCGACCAAAGGTAATTGGTCATTGACCAAAAATGAAGCTCTCGGGCAACAATACTTAGTCAATCGGCACTGAAGATGGCCGGCTGGCCATATCTTCCTGGAGAATGCTATTTTGCAGCAGCAGAGGACAAACAGAGCATGGCAATGTGTGCACAAACACCCTTCCTATCATGTCATGAACTCAAGGGAGTATGGTTCTAGACCCTCGGGCCATCAATCACGCATTTCAACGCATGATGGCCAAAAGAGCCAAGTGTGCAAATCAATATGGAATGAATGCACAAAAAACACATGATTGCCTAAAACTCTATCATGCGTAATCAAGAGCATCGACGACCGAGGATTGAGGCACGTTTCGTCACTTCAAGTACGAACGCTCCTCGTTCCTTGTGTTTGGTTTGACACCCCAAACCAAAGACAATACAATGCATGCAACCAAGGAAGGCTATGCGATGCAGCATGAGCATGCCAAATGCAATGCAATTCAAGCATGCACATAAGGTTAAGGTAACCAGCATGCCAAATGCAATGCAACCTAAACAAGCATGTGACAAAGTGCTAACTGGCAAACATGCAAAATGCAACTTAGACATACAAACATGCAATGTAATAGGTATGCTGCAACAATACCAACAATAAGCATGCAACAACATGCAATGCGATAAGCATGCAACAACACACGAACTGCATGATCCATGGACTTATACTGAAAATGGATAGGCCTTAGCCATACCAAAAACAGTGGCCAAAATGCTAAGAAATGATGGAATAAAATGCAAAATAAGCATGCATGCCAATTGGCCTATCACTTAGGCATAAGGACACAACTCTCAAACATGAGCAAGGAGTGACAAACATGATAATGTGGCAATAAAATA
>NW_021029157.1:422825-433448 GCF_004153795.1 Camellia sinensis | reverse complement strand
GTAGGGAGCTGGATGGCCAGAGCTGCCTATGACGATGACATGCCGAGGACAGGGTGGGGAGACTTACCAGATACCCATTGCTCCTCCTCCGGTTGATCATGAGCTTGTCGGAGTCTATGGCTCGACCCCGGTATGTACTACCACACTTTGCATTCTGTACAGCCATTTCATTTCATTTCTCTTGATATTCCGCAGAATACTGATGCTTTTAACCCTTTTGCAGGCTTCCGTGGAGTACACTCGCTAGTCTCTGGAATTGACTGCCTCTGTGATGGGGATGCTGCAGCGGAGCATCAACCTATTGACCATCTATGGCATCCCGGTAAGTTTTTTCAACCGCAATCTCAAACTCTGCATAATATGTTTCATACATAATCTGATGCATCACACTATCAACATGGCACTTGATACACAACACTCACGGCACTGATACACTGTAACCCACATACTGTTCACAGCGTTGCTCACGACATTCATACACTGTACTCATACACTGCATTCTGTACTGATACACTGCTCACAGCATTCATACACTATACTCATACACTGTATTCGGTATTCATACTCTGCTTTGTGTAGTATAACTGATGCATTTGCCATTTGTCCTTTTCAGGCCCTATTCCAAATTCCGGCCGCAGGCGGTGTTCCAGCTGGACCATCTGTTCCTACTTGAGGATGAGGGGGAGCCAGGCGGGGGATGACATTCCATAGCCGGGGCAGACATAGGCACCCTCATGCTAAGAGCAGTTCGCGAGAGCCCTCCCCCGATGATTCTGACGAGGAGGCGGCATCATCCTAGGGCAAGGCCGGAGACAGCTCAGATTCTGACTATGGAGATGGCGATGGTGACCCTGGACCCTCATCCAGGAAGAGGACCAGGACCGGCTCCCGCACTTGAGGCCATCGATATTGATCCAGACATTCTGCTGTTTTTTTCTTTTCTTTGCTCTGTTCAGACGTTTTGTTGTTTTTCTCCTCTCATTTTTTTTTTCTTTACTTTTCTTTTTACTGGTAGTTTGAGCACATTGTAATGCCGTAGGCAGGTTTTACTTTCCTCAAAATTATGTACTTTTTGCAAAAAACATGATAGAAATGAAACAGCTATTTTGTTCAAAAAGTGTTGCATTTGTACATTCTATGCATCACATCGCATCACATTACATAATAATGTAAATTAGATTGAACTTTTCTATGAAAATTAAGCACTTGCATCGTAATAATCAGGTATTGAACCGACTAACGACAAAAACAACTCAATAATCAAAACAAAGAACTAGATAAACTAACCAAGTGTAAATACAACTCGATAAGCAAAGCAAAGACTTAAAGAATGTGAAATACAACTCGACAAGCAAATGTACAACAACTCGATAAACAAATCGAAGTAACGCAGGCGTGACTTTGCAAAATCTTCACCATAAGGCATTGGAAGTGGTGCCAATCACAAATTCTTAACATGTTCAATACATAAACAGCTCAGGGAACAAGAAGGAAGGCCATCGGCCAAAGGGAAAGGCCACCGGCCACAAGAAATGGCCATCGGCCATCATTCTTAGCCGATCGGCCAAAAAGGATGGTCGGTCGGCATTATTTTTGGCCAATCGGCCAAAAATGGCAAGCACCTCCAGAATGTTGACACCTGTCTTCTACTCAACACCTTATCTTCTATAAAAAGCCCCAGCTTCCTAGTTTTCCTCATTTCAACACTGATTTGCACCAAATGGAAGAGTTTCTTGCCCAAAATCTCACAACTTGGATTGCCAACTTGGATGGCTCGAAAAGGCTGAATTTCCGGGGTTTCGGCATAAATGCACTATTCACGCTGGGTCGCACCCCGCTGCATTTTCCATTCCTCCATGTCGCGGCAAGGTTTTGGAATCCAATAACACACGTCTTTAGTTGTAGTTTCGTCGCACATCCGAGCACGACGAGGAAATCTTGCCTCAGTTCCGGTTTGGCCACGTCCAAGCCTTAGGATGGATGTGCGCCCTTACTGTGCATAACGGTCGGTCATTGATTCATGACGGAGAGTTGGACACTTCGAGCTTGGTTTGTCATTTTTCTGATGCTGGTGACCGCGGCGACCAGCATTGGCAGGGTTATTGACGACAAGCGCTCTGCTTATGCATGCTATCTCATTTCTTACTAGCCCCGGGCTCCGACGGGTTTAACACTCGTTTGATTGAGGTCGCCGAGGGCTTAAAAGAGGGCAAAAGCTGCATCGCCATGACATTGGCCGAGACATTGATGGGCTTAGACGCTTTTCATCGTCGGGAGACGGCTAGGTTTGCAAGGAGTCCACTACTATTGCACGTAATTTTTTCCACCCCATCTCACATATACTGCTCACATCACTCGGCCCTCAGGCTCGATTTTTCTCTCAAAACCTTTTGCTCACTTTTTCTCTCAACGTACATCTCTCTATTCTTTATTCTCTTATTTTTCATCCTTTCCCAGGTGTGGTTGATGAACAAGTTGAGAGTTGTGGACTCGTGTCTGGCATATTCAGCTCTTAGCTATTTCTCCCGACGACATTTAGTCGATGCTCCGGATGAAGGATGGTGGTATAGCTGGATGTGAAATTTGTCCGCGGATCGCATTGCTTGGCCCTGTCCTTGGCTCAATTTACCGGAAATGAGCTATAACATGACCCGTCAGCCCGAGATCCAGTTGATTGGCCTGACACACTGCGTGTTTTACTTTCCGTTCCGGTTCCAGCGTCAGTTCGGACATGATCAGACTTGCCCAGAGGAGGGGATTGAGTACCCTGCTACATTTTCGGTCTGAGGCACACAGCTAGCTCGGTATGCCGCAGCATGGAGGACGAGAGTGCTTCTAGCCCCCGCTTCTACTTTCAGCTACACCCACTTTGATGAGTGCTTAGGTTGGCTCAATGCAGAGGCACATATCGGGCCAAGCTTGGCATCAAAGGCTTCCACCAGCTCTGGGAGAGGACGCGGGAACACCTGACTATGTCCTGAATTTATTTTCTTTAATCTGAACTTTCAAGTTTTCTTTCTGAATGTAATGAAAAGTAACTTCAATTTGTATTAAAGAGCAGGAGAACTCTGCATTGAAATCAATAAAATTGAAGGTTGTGGTACTGAAAATTTTCCGATTGGTCCAAAAATGGTCTAAGTTGTTAAAAAAGATTAATTTGACCAAAATCAACTTTTATTAAAACTTGTCAAAACTATTTTCGATATGGATCAGAACTGGACAAGCCCGATATCTGTCACTGAGATGCACAACCCCGAATTCCAGCAACTGGAAAGTTGCCCCTAGTCTGAATAGCACTACACCGGAGATCAAAACCGAACTCTTGAATGCTAAATAGACAAAGATGACTGAGAAGATCAAATGGACAAAGTTGATCGGGGAAGTGATTATGGCTGGACTTCAGGACGAAGTTGCCTACGTATCCCTAACATGGGAATCAAGCCTTACATAGTTCAGCTCAGGTTGACTCATGTATTAACCCTCACCTTTTACGCTCTAACTTTTGCCTAGGCTGCCCTTTGCGGGTTTTTAACATTGCGAGCTCAGTTTTTATAATTTCAAATTTTCTGTGCTCGAACTTTTATGCTCAAAAGAATGTGAAATACAACTCGATAAGCAAATGTACAATAACTCGATAAACAAATTGAAGTAACGCAGGCGTCACTTTGCAAAATCATCACCAGAAGGCATTGGAAGTGGTGCCAGTCACAAATTCTTAGCATGTTTAATACATAAACAGCTCAGGGAACAAGAAGGAAGGCCATCGACCAAAGGGAAAGGCCACCGGCCACAAGAAATGGCCATCGGCCATCATCCATCATTCTTAGCCGATCGGCCAAAAAGGATGGTCGGTCGGCATTATTTTTGGCCGATTGGCCAAAAATGGCAAGCACCTCCAGAATGTTGACACCTGTCTTCCACTCAACACCTTATCTTCTATAAAAGCCCCAGCTTCATAGTTTTCCTCATTTCAACACTGATTTGCACCAAATGGAAGAGTTTCTTGCCCAAAATCTCACAACTTGGATTGCCAACTTGGATGGCTCAAAAAGGTTGAATTTCCGGGGTTTCGGCATAAATGCACTATTCACGCTGGGTCGCACCCCGCTGCGTTTTCCGTTCCTCCTTGCCGCGGCAAGGTTTAGGAATCCGTTGTCTTTAGTTTTAGTTTTGTCGCACATCCGAGCACGACAAGGAAATCTTAACTCAGTTCCGGTTCGGCCACGTCCAAGCCTTAGGATGGATGTGCGGCCTTACTGTGCATGACGGTCGGTCATTGATTCATGATGGAGAGTTGGACACTCCGCGCTTGGTTTGTCGGTTTTATGATGCTGGTGACCACGGCGACCATCATTGGCAGGGTTATCGACGACATGCGCTCTGCTTATGCATGCTATCTCATTCCTTACTAGCCCAGGGCTCCGGCGGGTTTAGCACTCGTTTGATTGAGGTCGCCGAGGGCTTGAAAGAGGGAAAAAGCTGCATCGCCATGACATTGGCCGAAACATTGATGGGCTTAGACGTTTTTCGTCGTCGGGAGACGGATAAGTTTACAGGGAGTCCACTACTATTGCAGGTAATTTTTTCCACCCCATCTCACATATATTGCTCACATCACTCAGCCCTCAGGCTCGATTTTTCTCTCAAAACCTTCTGCTCACTTTTTCTCTCAACGTACATCTCTCTATTCTTTATTCTCTCATTTTTCATCCCTTCCCAGGTTTGGTTGATGAACAAGTTGAGAGTTGTGGACTTGTGTCCGGCATATTCAGCTCGTAGCTATTTCTCCCGACGACGTCTAGTCGATGCTCCGGATGAAGGATGGTGGTACAGCTGGATGTGCAATTTGTCCGCAGATCGCATTGCTTGGCGCTGCCCTTGGCTCAATTTACCGGCAATGAGCTATAGCATGACCCGTCAGCCCGGGATCCAGTTGATTGGCCTGACACACTGCGTGTTTTACTTTCCGTTCTGATTCCGACGCAGTTCGGACATGATCTGACTTGCCTAGAGGAGGAGATTGAGTACCCTGCTACATTTTCGGTCTGAGGCGAACAGCTAGCTCGGTATGCCACAGCATGGAGGACGAGAGAGATCCTGGTCCCCGCTCCTACTTTCAGCTACACCCTCTCTAATGAGTGCTTAGATTGGCTCAATGAAGAGGCACATATCGGGCCCAGCTTGGCATCAGAGGCTTCAACCAGCTCTGGGAGAGGATGCGGGAACACCTGACTATGTCCTGAATTTATTTGCTTTAATCAGAACTTTCAAGTTTTCTTTACGAATGTAATGAAAAACAACTTCAATTTGTATTAAAGAGCAGGAGAACTCTGTATTGAAATCAATAAAATTGAAGGTTATGGTTCTGAAAATTTTCCGATTGGTCCAAAAATGGTCTAAGTTAGTAAAAAAAGATTAATTTGAGCAAAATTAACTTTTATTAAAACTTGTCAAAACCATTTTCGATATGGATCAGAACTGGACACGCCAGAGATCTGTCACTGAGATGCACAATCCCGGATTCCAGCAACTGGAAAGTTGCCTAGCACTACACCGGAGATCAAAACCGAACTCTTGAATGCTGAATAGACAAAGATGACCGAGATGATCAAATGGACAAAGTTGATCGGGGAAGTGATTATGGCTGGACTTCAGGACGAAGTTTCCTACGTATCCCAAACATGGGAATCAAGCCTTACGTAGTTCGACTCAAGTTCACTCATGTATTAACCCTCACCTTTTACGCTCTAACTTTTGCCTAGGCCGCGCTTTGCGGGTTTTCAACCATGCGAGCTCAGCTTTTATAATTTCAAATTTTCTGTGCTCTAACTTTTACGCTCCAAAGAATGTGAAATACAACTCGATAAGCAAATGTACAACAACTCGATAAACAAATCGAAGTAACGCAGGCGTGACTTTGCCAAATCATCACCAGAAGGCATTGGAATCGGTGCCAGTTACAAATTCTTAGCATGTTCAACACATAAACAACTCAGGGAACAAGAAGGAAGGCCATCGGCCAAAGGGAAAGGCCACCGGCCACAAGAAATGGCCATCGGCCGTCATTCTTAGCCGATCGGCCAAAAAGGATGGTCGGTCGGCATTATTTTTGGCCGATCGGCCAAAAATGGCAAGCACCTCCAGAATGTTGACACCTGTCTTCCACTCAACACCTTATCTTCTATAAAAGCCCCAGCTTCGTAGTTTTCCTCATTTCAACACTGATTTGCACCAAATGGAAGAGTTTCTTGGCCAAAATCTCACAACATGGATTGCCAACTTGGATGGCTCGAAAATGCTGAATTTCTGGGGTTTCGGCTTAAATGCACTATTCACGCTGGGTCGCACCCCGCTGCGTTTTTTGTTCCTCCATGTCGCGGCAAGGTTTAGGAATCCGTTGTCTTTAGTTTTAGTTTCGTCGCACATCCGATCGCGACGAGGAAATTTTTCCTCAGTTCCGGTTCGGCCACGTCCAAGCCTTAGGACGGATGTGCGGCCTTACTGTGCATGACGGTCGGTCATTGATTCATGACAGAGAGTTGGACACTCCGAGCTTGGTTTGTCAGTTTTCTGATGCTGGTGACTGCGGTGACCATAATTGGCAGGGTTATCGACGACATGCGCTCTGCTTATGCATGCTATCTCATTTCTTACTAGCCCCGGGCTCCGGCGGGTTTAGCACTCGTTTGATTGAGGTCGCCGAAGGCTTGAAAGAGGGCAAAAGCTACATCGCCATGACATTGGCCGAGACATTGATGGGCTTAGACGCTTTTCATCGTCGGGAGACGGCTTGGTTTGTTGGGAGTCCACTACTATTGCAGGTAATTTTTCCCACCCCATCTCACATATATTGCTCACATCACTCGGCCCTCAGGCTCGATTTTTCCCTCAAAACCTTTTGCTCACTTTTTCTCTCAATGTACATCTCTCTATTCTTTATTCTCTCATTTTTCATCCCTTCCCAGGTGTGGTTGATGAACAAGTTGAGAGTTTTGGACTTGTGTCCAGCATATTCAGCTCGTAGCTATTTCTCCCGACGACGTCTAGTCGATGCTCCGGATGAAGGATGGTGGTACAGCTGGATGTGCAATTTGTCCACGGATCGCACTGTTTGGCGCTGCCCTTCGCTCAATTTACCGGCAATGAGCTATAGCATGACCCATCTGCCCGGGATCCAGTTGATTGGCCTGACACACTGCGTGTTTTACTTTTCGTTCTGGTTCCGGCGCCAGTTCGGACATGATCAAACTTGCCCAAATGAGGCGATTGAGTACCCTGCCACATTTTCGATCTGAGGTGCACAGCTAGCTCGGTATGCCGCAGCATGGAGGACGAGAGAGATTCTGGCCCCCGCTCCTACTTTCAGCTACACCATCTCTGATGAGTGCTTAGATTGGCTCAATGAAGAGGCACATATCGGGCCCCGCTTGGCATCAGAGGCTTCCACCAGCTCTGGGAGAGGACGCGGGAACACCTGACTATGTCCTGAATTTATTTGCTTTAATCAGAACTTTCAAGTTTTCTTTACGAATGTAATGAAAAGCAACTTCAATTTGTATTAAAGAGCATGAGAACTCTGTATTGAAACTAATAGAATTAAAGGTTGTGGTACTAAAAATTTTCCGATTGGTCCAAAAATGGTCTAAGTTGTAAACAAACATCAATTTGAACAAAATTAACATTTATTAAAACTTTTCAAAACCATTTTCGATATGGATCAGAACTGGACACACCTGAGATCTGTCACTGAGATGCACAACCCCGGATTCCAACAATTGGAAAGTTGCCCCTAGTCTGAATAGCACTACACCGGAGAACAAAACCGAACTCTTAAATGCGGAATAGACAAAGATGACCGAGATGATCAAATGGACAAAGTTGATCGGGGAAGTGATTATGGCTGGACTTCAAGACGAAGTTTCCTACGTATCCCAAACATGGGCATCAAGCCTTACGTAATTCGGCTCAAGTTCACTCATGTATTAACCCTCACCTTTTACGCTCTAACTTTTGCCTAGGCCGCCCTTTGCTGGTTTTCAACCTTGCGAGCTCAGTTTTTATAATTTCAAAATTTCTGTGCTCTAACTTTTACGCTCTAAAGAATGTGAAATACAACTCGATAAGCAAATGTACAACAACTCGGTAAACAAATCGAAGTAACGCAGGCGAGACTTTGCAAAATCTTCACCAGAAGGCATTGGAAGTGGTGCCAGTCACAAATTCTTAGCATGTTCAATACATAAACAGCTTAGGGAACAAGAAGGAAGGCCATCGGCCAAAGGGAAAGGCCACCGACCACAAGAAATGGCCATCGGCCATCATTCTTAGCCGATCGGCCAAAAAGGATGGTCGGTCGGCATTATTTTTGGCCGATCGGCCAAAAATGGCATGCACCTCCAGAATGTTGACACCTGTCTTCCACTCAACACCTTATCTTCTATAAAAAGCCCCAGCTTCGTAGTTTTCCTCATTTCAACACTGATTTGCACCAAATGAAAGAGTTTCTTGCCCAAAATCTCACAACTTGGATTGCCAACATGGATGGCTCGAAAAGGTTGAATTTCCAGGGTTTCGGCATAAATGCACTATTCACGCTGGGTCGCACCCTGCTGCGTTTTCCGTTCCTCCTTGCCGCGGCAAGGTTTTGGAATCCGGTAACACACGTCTTTAGTTTTAGTTTCGTTGCACATCCGAGCGCGATGAGGAAATCTTGCCTCAGTTCCGGTCCGACTACGTTCAAGCCTTAGGACGGATGTGCGGCCTTACTGTGCATGACGGTCGGTCATTGATTCATGATGGAGAGTTGGACACTCCGAGCTTGGTTTGTCAGTTTTCTGATGCTGGTGACCGCGACGACCATCATTGGCAGGGTTATCGACGACATGCGCTCTGCTTATACATGCTATCTCATTTCTTACTATCCCCGGGCTCCGGCGGGTTTAGCACTCATTTATTGAGGTCGCCGAGGGCTTGAAAGAGGGCAAAAGCTACATCGCCATGACATTGGTCGAGACATTGATGGGCTTAGACGCTTTTCATCGTCGGGAGATGGCTAGGTTTGCAGGGAGTCCACTACTATTGCATGTAATTTTTTCCACCCCATCTCACATATATTGCTCATATCACTCAGCCTTCACGCTCAATTTTTCTCTCAAAACCTTTTGCTCACTTTTTCTCTCAACGTACATCTCTCTATTCTTTATTCTCTCATTTTTCATCCCTTCCCAGGTGTGGTTGATGAACAAGTTGAGAGTTGTGGACTCGTGTCTGGCATATTCAGCTCGTAGCTATTTCTCCCGACGATGTCTAGTCGATGCTCCGGATGAAGGATGGTGGTATAGCTGGATGTGCAATTTGTCCGCGGATCGCATTGTTTGGCATTGCCCTTGGCTCGATTTACCGGCAATGAGCTATAGCATGACCCATTAGCTCGGGATCCAGTTTATTGGCTTGACACACCGCGTGTTTTACTTTCCGTTCCGGTTCCGGCGCCAGTTCGGACAAGATCAAACTTGCCCAGAGGAGGAGATTGAGTACCCTGCTACATTTTCGGTCTGAGGCACACAGCTAGCTCGGTATGCCACAGCATGGAGGACGAGAGAGCTTCTGGCCCCCGCTCCTACTTTCAGCTACACCCTCTCTGATGAGTGCTTAGATTGGCTCAATGAAGAGGCACATATCGAGCCTAGCTTGGCATCAGAGGCTTCGACTAGCTCTGGGAGAGGACGCGGGAACACCTGACTTTGTCCTGACTTTATTTGCTTTAGTCAGAACTTTCAAGTTTTCTTTATGAATGTAATGAAAAACAACTTGAATTTGTATTAAAGAGCTGGAGAACTCTGTATTGAAATCAATCAAATTGAAGGTTGTGGTACTGAAAATTTTCCGATTGGTCCAAAAATGGTCTAAGTTAGTTAAAAAAGATTAATTTGAGCAAAATCAACTTTTATTAAAACTTTTCAAAACCATTTTCGATATGGATCAGAACTGGATACGCCTGAGATCTGTCACTGAGATGCACAACCCCGGATTCCAGCAACTGGAAAGTTGCCCCTAGTCTGAATAGTACTACACCGGAGATCACAACCAAACTCTTGAATGCAGAATAGACAAAGATGACCAAACATGATCACATGGACAAAGTTGATCGGGGAAGTGTTTATGGCTGGACTTCAGGATGAAGGGAAGTTGGCGTACGTATCCCAAACATGGGAATCAGCTCACGTATTCGGTCAGGTCAGCTCATGGTATTTAACCTCCCTTTTCAGCTCTAACTTTTGCCAGGCGCCTGAGGTTTTCACCTTGCGAGCTCAGTTTTTATAATTTCAAATTTTTGTGCTCAGAACTTTTCGCTCTAAAGAATGTGAAATACAACTAAGTAAGCATATGTATCAACATACTCGATAACAAATCGAGTATAGCAGGCGTGACTTGCAAAATCTTCACCAGAAGGCATTGGATAGTGGTGCCAGTCACAAATTCTTAGCAATAGTTCAATACATAAACAGCTTCAAGGAACAAGAAAGGAAGGCTCGGCCAATGGGGGGAAGGAATAAAAGGCCACGGCTACCCGGCCAACAAGAATGGCCATCGACCATGTTCATTTTAGCCGATCGGCCAAAA
>NW_021029157.1:397499-413100 GCF_004153795.1 Camellia sinensis | reverse complement strand
GGCACCATCTTAACATGATTTTCAATGCTTACCTTGCATGCCATATGTCCATGATTACCCTCTTTCAAATGTGTTTGAGAGTTGTCCCATTTGTGCCTAAGTGTTGGCCCCTTTAACATGTGCATGTGTGTATGTGTATTTGGTCTTTTATTTTGGTCACTTTGGCCACTGTTTTGGGCCTTATTAGAGCTGCCCAAATCATGTTAAGTCCATCTCTTTGTTTGTTGCATGTACTCCTTGTATGTTGTAGCATATTGGTGAGTTGTTGCATAATTGAACTTGCATGATTGAATGAAGTCACATGTTTGTTTACATGCTTAAACACCCACATTGTGCCTTGCATATTTGTTGGTTGCATTATCTCATGCCTTGCATGCTTGTTTGCATAGTTTGTGTACCTAGTGTACATCACTTGCTTGTATGCTCATGTTGCATGCTAGCTCGTATGATTAGGATTGTATTGCATTGGCATGCATGTTCTACCTCTTGACCAAGTCATGATGGAGGTCGAGTCCCATTGGTTTGTTGGTTTGCATTGCATTTGACATCAAAATGTGCACACTTGGTCCCTTGGGCCATCACGCATGGAAATGCGCGATTGATGGTCCGAGAACCAAGGAACATGCCCCTTTGAGTCACTAACAGGATAAGGGACATGATTGGTGCATATATGGCTTGAATTGTATTGCCATGCTCTGCCTTGCCCTCTGTTACTGTCAATTGCAGATTCTGCAGGAACTTTTTGCCGACCGGCAGTGCTAGGTGCCGACCGGCAATCTTTCCATGGCCGATGGACTCATTCACAGTCGGTGAGCACATGCCACTGCCGGTGGCCATTCTATTCAGCCGGTGGTGTCTCCCAATGTCCAGGGAAGCAATCCTGAGACTTTGGCAGTCTTCAGAGGAGCATAGCAGGGAAAACAGAGGCAACCTATGCATGGCAGTGCACTTCCGAGCAAGACCCGAGCATGCGTGCATCGAACTCTCTTCCCGAGGCGGTTTACTGCTTTTCCTAGCTTAGTTAGTTTGTTAACTAATTATGTAATTTGTAATAATTAATTAGCTAGCTTAGTTAATTTGTTATTTAATCTGTATTATTCTTTTGGTCCCTCCGAGCGAGGGCGAATCTGTAATAAGTGTGGGTGAGTGTGTGCATGTCTTCCAACCCCCACTTCTTTCTTCCTTTTTATTTTACCTGCTTATGATGGTAGATCAGGGCATGTTTAAATTAGCATACCTTATGCTATGCATGCGTGCATCCATACATTTGTCTCGCATGCACCGGGCTCGGTACATCATGCTAACTACATTTGTACTTCAATTCCAAATTGAATACGTGCATCAATTGATTACATTTCACATGCCATGCTTAGGTTAGCCGGGCCTACTCTAATTGCATTCCGTATGCGTTGCATTAGATATTTTGACATAAACTAGGACCACACATGTTGGCTAACTAGTTTATTGTTTTGGCACGGAGTACGATGTAAGTATTTATGCTTTAGCATACCGCATGCGTGTGAATGCTATCATGCCAGTATGCTTACCATGTGGCTAGATGATTATGTGATAAACTGTTTGAATGCCTGTGGGTGAAGGTTGGGTTGCCTGAGTTGGAATAACTCATTGAAATCCATGTTTTTTTTTTAGCCTACTTGCGAGTAGCAAATTCCAAAACGTTTTCCAAAACAAATGGACATGCAATGCTTTCTCCCAAATTAGGCAATCTAGTCTATACTTGTTTGCTGCGCGCATAACATAGTAATTCTAGGCTAATAAATGGAATAAGAACACATAACGCTTTAAAAAAAAACGGATATCACGGTTAGTAGAGGCCGATCTTCGGATCGGGCGAGAGGGGGTGCTCATAGCTGACCTTCCCCAATCGTACCCTAGCTCCCGAGCCAAGGCAACTCTGGTGATGACGGACATGTGGCCTTCGGCACCGAGTCAGGGTTTCCTAAATTCCCTCATAAAAATATTTAGGTGGCGACTCTGTATCTGGCAAAGCAGTCCATGTTTGGCACTTCTTTTCAAAAAATCTGTTTCTCAAAACGATTTGCCGGATTTGGACTCTTTGGTTCAAGATTAAGAACTGTGACATCAAATCGAGTCCGAACTGTAGCGCGGGGTCCCTCGCGGACGTGCTACAATAACAAGCAAACATCCCCTTATCTTCGACTATTTTCTTCCATCTTCCTCCATTTCCTTCTCCATTGGCAACACCACCACATTTCACAGTGGGAGCAAAACCTTGAGTAGGGACGAGATGGTGACAACTCTCTCTTATAGTCTCTTTTGAAAATCTCTCTTTCCTTCTCTCCAACAACACACACTAAATCCATCACAACCATTGTAAACTTGGGCTACTACAGTTGGTTTTCTAGTGCGCTTGTGTTGTTGGTCGGTTGCTGGTTGGTTGTTGGTTTTCTGTTGGAATGCTTGTTGCTGATGATGGTTTAAATGCGAGCAAACTAATTTTTATCAAATATATATAAAAATAAAATTGTATATATTTTAAATGCGAGGAAACTAATTTTTATAAAATAAAATTGTATTAAAAAGTCCTCCAATATAACGTTCCAACATACATAAATATATATATCAATGTTTCACTTATTACAAATACTTTAATAATTAAAATATTATGTACTCTAATATTACACATTGAAGCATGAGGATGGAGCATAGCTCGCTTTCGGAGAGCTGAGATACAGGTTTGTAAAATTAATTTAAATTGAATAGATTACAATTGTCTTTTTTTTCGTTGTGACAAATGTAATAAATTAAATAGGCTATGATTATTAAATCGATATAATTTTTCTGTGTTCACCAAATAAAAAATGAAATGTCCAACATCTTTAATAGTTCGAATTATCAAAATGAGATATATGACAGACCTCATAAGACTAAATAGCTCTTCAATTCAAATTATGGATCGGAGAGAATTTCCTTATATAAAATAACTACATTAGTGGTTGTGTTTTTTTTTCTCTCTCTAATTTAAGAGTGGATCGGAGAGAATTTCCTCATATAAAATAACTACATTAGTGATTCTTTTTTTTGCTCTCTCTCTAATTTGAGAGGTTTCATTGGGAGTAGGGAATCGAATTGAGAGGAAGATCCCTTTCATTTCAAAATTTGGATTAGAGAGCATTATTTTGGCCCATGAGGCCTACAACATGCCGTGTTTCGATAATCTGAATCATTCATTTTATCAAGCACTTTGCATAAAAAAATTTAAATCCAAACAAAATACATTTAAATTAAGTGCATCTGAAAAATACATTTAAGTGCATTTGAAATGTAAACAAATCATGATCATGAACTAGCAATTCTCTCACCATTGCTTCACATTCTTCATTATTTTTTGTTGCT
This sequence comes from Camellia sinensis, assembly GCF_004153795.1. Classification (NCBI taxonomy): domain Eukaryota; kingdom Viridiplantae; phylum Streptophyta; class Magnoliopsida; order Ericales; family Theaceae; genus Camellia; species Camellia sinensis. The sequence continues at coordinate 409,722 of NW_021029157.1, read as the reverse complement.
TTAGACAACTGAACAACAACATCCAAATCATCTGACATGAGCTCCTCAAAAGTGAATTCAACTTCCTCATCATCTCCTTTCCATGAATTGTCTCTCTTACTCTTTATCTCTTCAAGAGACATCAATAAATAGGACTGGTATTTCTTCAAATTACTCGCATATTCTTTCAGATCTGACAAGTTAAACTTTGAAACATCCACAGGATGCCAATTCAATTTGCAGAGCGCCGTCGCCAAATCGGAAGGAGTGTCGACGGGAGAAAAAGCGACGTCGGCGATGTGGAGACGAGAGAGTTCCACAGCTTTCTTAAAAAGGCTTTGACGGCCAGTAACGAAGCCAGAAAATTAAATTAGAGGCACTTATTAATTACAATATCGAAAATTTTTACAAAAATATTTCATGCAAGTTTTTACGATTGATTTCGAGAAACATCAAAAAAATAATGTTATTTATAACAAGTGTATCATGGACAATATAAAAAAATATAGATATAAGTCTTAAAATAAATTATATAATGATAAATTATTTTTTTATACAAGATTTGATTAAAAATTCAATATAATGGTAATACCACGTCATTATTAGTATGTGATATCACCAACTAATAGTAAATAAACACATAGAGAGTGAACCTCACATGTCAAATGTAACTAATAATCTAATAAATTTTATATCTTTATAGTGAGATTACTTATACTTGCATGTCAATAATAATGAACTCACCTTTACATTTAAAAAATTTCATAAAATTTTCATAGATAATATGATTTATAATAGTCTCTTCATTTTCAATCAAAATAATCATTATTATTCTCATAATTTTTCAAATGTCATTAACATTTTACTCTAATAATATTTTCGTAATTTTTTTTATTTAAAATATTTTCTTTATATTTGCAACAAAAAAAAAAAGAAAAAGAAAAAGAAGAAGCCCAAGATCCAAGTGGGGCACGTGACCCCCCTGGTCGTCACTTCCCTCCGCCACTGTTGGTGGCACTTTGTGAAGCAAATGTTGCAAGATTTTGGACAATCAATCCTCGCAATTTGTCTTTGTTTCTTCTCCATCATTGTCTTTGTTAGGGTTTTAGGGTTAGATCGATATAATCTATAATATATAGATTGAGAGGCACGAAGAGCTCACAATAACGGTGGGAAAAAGAAGGTAGTGTTTTAGGGTTAGATTGATAAAGAAATTTCCTATAAATCAAGCTAAAATAGCATGGCCCCACCATTTTACACTAGAAAACTAAAGAGTAATAATAAACAACTTAAATACTTGGCCACAAACTTGTGGCGATGGATTTAAGTAGGTAAATCATAAAAGCATACCTACCCTAGAAACTTGTAAGCAATTCCTTGCAATTCTGTTGAGTTCAAGCTTCAGTAATTGAATACTTACACATACATACATACTTGTACATCTAGTTTTTCAAAGAATTTCCAAAACATGTCCAACCTTGGCTGTTGTTCCAATAAAGAACAATAAGAGCTGCAATAGATCCATCATTTAGTTTGAAGGTCAACCAAAAAAGATAATATGGCAATCATCTGCCTGACTTCCAATTATTAACAGAAAAGAAAAAACAAAATGCATCTTATGTCTCATACAAGCTATGGAAAGCAATGTGCTTCTTAAGCAAACCAAGTACAAAAGCAAAAAGAAAGAAATTCAACATAAAGAAACAATACAGAATGTAAACTAATGCTATTGAATATTCAAACATTTCAACCAAAAAGGGAGAGCAAGATAAAAGGACGAAGCAAGGCCTTTTGGGTTCACTTGAAAGGCCACCTTACCAAAAAAACAAAAACAAATAAACATATATAAGCTTTGCTCCATCAACATCAGGTGAACAACAATACCCATACAAAATAAACCAATCTTTTCTAGAAAGTATAAATTTTTCAATGGAATCAAACAGATCCATAGTAAAATAAAAATAAATAAAAATAACAATGAATAATCGAGCTCAACGGAAGGACGAAGCAAGGCCTTTTGGGTTCACTTGAAAGGCCACCTTACCAAAAAAACAAAAACAAATAAACATATATAAGCTTTGCTCCATCAACATCAGGTGAACAACAATACCCATACAAAATAAACCAATCTTTTCTAGAAAGTATAAATTTTTCAATGGAATCAAACAGATCCATAGTAAAATAAAAATAAAAAAAAATAATAATGAATAATCGAGCTCAACGGAACAAGCATGGTCAATATCTAATGATTGATTATGTTGTTAACGCCCTAAAGACCAATTATGCTTTGGAATGTGAGAAAATTGGAGGAGTGGTATAGATTGTAAGTTTCCATTTTATACAATTCTTCTAACAATGTTAACTTCAATGGTTCTTCTTAAAGTTTAAATCTTGGATTCACATGCTAGGCTGCAAAAGCAGAAAAAAATTTGTTGTTATTGACCCACAAAAGGGTTTGAAAATTTTCAAAATTAACCCTAACAATTGCAGAAATTATTACAGATATTTGACTAAAGTGATGAACTGAGCAAACTCATTATTAGCCAATCCAGTTCTTGAAAGAAGGTGGTTTGGAACGATTTCGCTAAGTCGGCCCAACAGGGATAACACCTAATTCTATATTATAGACCTTTCTACACAGACAAATATCTCAAACATACACAGGCACATTCATAAGAATTATAATTATTAACAATTGATATAACCAGAGGATTGCTTATTAACTAACTCCGTGAACACAATAAAACCAAATAATTAAAAAGCAATTATTCAGGGAACAACAACAACAAGAAAACAAGAGAGAGAGAGAGAGAGAGAGAGAGAGAGAGAGAGTGCATCACAAGCTCTGAAAGCGATATGTTGATTCTACTTGAAGAATAAAATCTTAGAGAAGCCTATAACTGAGGTTGTTTGTTCCTTCTCTCAAACAAGGAGAGAGGGAGAGAGGTTTGGGGGATTCATAAAGAAAGGACAGGGAGACGGTTAAAAATCTGAAGTGACCATGAATTGGTGGTCTACTGCTACAATTGGAAGACTATGTTACTCTTGTAACAGCTCTGGTAGATTGCTAATCAAGCAAACCACAGACCATGAAAGCTTGTTAATATAAAAAATAAAACAAAATCATGATTGGTCTCCAAGTTTACATGTATTTGATTATAGACCATAGTAGTTAATTAAGTTCAAACCATGGCCAAGTCAACACAAAACAATTTATCAAACTAAAATTCAGGCCTATATATACACATGCATAACACATCTCCAATTACCATCTCTGCCAACTTGACAGCCTTTCTTTTATGGTCATGTTTGAATTTGAGTTGTGACAATTGCTTTCTTTTAATGATTTTTTTTATTAAAAAAAAAAATAGATTCTATCAAACTAAAAAACTCTAAAAACTAAAAGCATAAAATCAGTAACGATTCTACCAAAATGATTGGAATTGAGGGCTTTAAATTGAAAACAAAAGCATAAATCCAGAAAGGATTCACAGGTCTTCCAAGAAACTATAAGTAGAAGTACTCACCCATAATACCAATAGAGAAAGTTAAAAAAAAAAAGTCCTTTGGTTGATCAACCTTAAATATATCATCCTCCAAATGCATAGACCAATTTGATAGCATTTTGCTAATAAACAAAGTAAAAGAAAATCTGAATGCAAAGTATAATAAGAAAATTTTAAACGATAACCTTCTTGGCATTAGGATCTAGAACCTCCTTTGGGATATCATCATAACCCTGTGAAAACAAGAAAATGTTACAGTCCAACTGCAAAACCAATATTTTAAGTAGTCAAATGAATTCAGGAAAAAACAAAGATGGTTTGGTAATGCAATATTCATTACCTCTAGCTTCTCATCCCAATCTTTTGGCTGTCATCAATAAATAGTGGAGTCATTAAAAAAAAACCCTTACATATATCATCCTCCAATTGCATAGACCAGTTTTATGTTAGAATAAAATCTTTGTGATTGTGATTCTACTTAGCTGTCATTAGTTATAGTTTCCTTTTGAAACCTTTTCCGTCAAAGGCACCTCCTCCCTATCAAGCCGTTGATCTCTGCCCATGTCTTCCTCTATTTGAAACGAAGTATCGCCCTGAAACTCATCATTAGCAACCATTTCCAAAGGCTTCACCAGCAAAGACAACTCTCGCCCCTCATACCCAGCTCCCTCTATCGATATTATCGGCCCAAGACAAATTTCTTCACTTTCTCCTGCCAAAACACCTCCTCCTCCGCCTCTTGTCGAAACACCTCAACCCCTTGTCAAAACTCAGCACCTTCCAAATGATCATGATCACATACACCATCGTCATCCAATCCTTGGTTAGCCACATTGACCATTGAATCGACAAGGTCTGCCTTCTTCGATGAGAATGGCCCATCAAATCAATTGGCCCTAAACTCAACTGGATTGACGACCTGATTGCCCACATGTCCACCTGTCTCGATGCCCCAACCCACCAAACTTGAGTTCAAGCCTTGGCATAAAGAGTAAAAGATATATGACACTGGTGGGTTTGACCTAGTCTGCTTTCTTAAGCCTTGAGGCATCGAGCCCACATTTCGTATAGCCATTTCAGCTTCATTTACTTGGCCTAAACCACTTTTATCTGGCACAAGACCCAAAGAAAAGTCTTTGAGCCTATTAATAGTAGGCCCAAAAGCCTTATTAACCCTCACTCTTTGTTTGCCCAAATGCAATCTCCTCTGCTCAAAAACATTTGGTTTCCATACTTGAGGAGGCCCATGTGAATATACCTTCCTCAAATCATGCCTGAAATCACGTTAAGCATATATTGTTGAAGACCATTCTCACCCCACGAAGCTTGCCTACCTCCGACGACCTCCATTCTTTCACCACCGAGCCTTCCTCCGACCAAACAGGTAAGGCATACCTCCATCGGCCCCAACGAACACTGATTCCCACTGGAACACCAGCCGCAGAAGCACGGACTCTAATTCGAACACACCCTATAGATTCCATATTCAATGTCGCACCATCTACCTTTAAAAAGCCACCGTATCGATCTCCAATCCCGAAATACCTGTTCCCCTCGAAGATGAACTGACAGCCACAAGACCTGAACCCAATTACTCTACTTTAGTAGAGAATTACGGCCCCTCACACACAACACTGCTGGTAATCACCAATCCACCAACAATGGTCTGCCTTCAACCACCCAACGACTAGTTAAAATCCTTGCAGTATCATCTCTAGTCGGAAAGGCGAAAAGCACAAATTAACCACCACTCGCCACTACCTGCACCCCTCTTGGGAACTTCCATAATCAATTTCCCACTCCGACATTCGTAACGCCTCCATTCTTTTTTCCCCATCTAGCCCACTAGTCCCACAAAGCACGAGTCCAAAAATGAAACCTAGGTTGCCTCAGACCCCTCTTGAACCTCCACATCACAACCACCAGCCCCATGAATCACCATAGCCCCCCAATTGGCCATGCTCTCCTTTTGCTCTCACGAACTCCACCCTCTCGCTTTACCCATCCATTTCCAATAGCAAATATTTCCAACAACAAAGCCCCCTTCCCATCTATCCCCAAAAGAAGATTGTGGGAAGAAAATTTGATTTCGGTGATCATCTATCTGCACCACCATCTAGATCACAACCCTATCCTCCTCCAATCGAAGCTAAACAGTCACACTCCGCGCCTACCAAAGACACGACCCAAGAAATGTCCAACGGCGGTAGCCCTCTTAGAAGCCTTGCGTAACTGGCCCACCACCCATTTTATCTCCCCACCAAACAACTCAATTGCCCTACAAATCCCTTGGCCACACTCAACAATGTCAGCCCTACGTTAGCCAATCGCATCTGTTGTCCCTTAATTGAATTCAAAAAAATGATCGCCAAGGAAAATCAGTCTCCGACCAAGCCCATCCGACTCCGTTCTATATCATTTTAAAAGGGCTTTGTATTCATCGCACCCTACTAGACTGTATCGTCGATTTATATTTGACATAGCTAGATCTAGATCTAGGGTTCTTATTCTATTAGGTATGGGGATAGTAGTTGGTAATATTGTTAGATTGCATGTTTGAATAGATTATAGCTTTCTATTATATTATTGAAAATAACATGCTATTCCTACATACAATAGAATGAATCACGTGATAATATTGTTGGTACTATTGTTTGATCTGTCCGAGTTGATGTCCTCCTAAATGCTTACCTACAAAATCCTTACCGACAATGTAGACAACCAAACTGGTAGTTTGTACTCTAATAGGGGCCTTTTTCCACCAAAGAAAATCTAGGACCCTGAGCCAACAAGATAATTTCTTATTCTGCCTAGATACTAATTAGGTCTTCAATGTTTTTTAATTTATTTTATTAATGACTCTACTATATGTTGATGACAGCCAAAAGATTGGGATGAGAAGCTAGAGGTAATGAATATTGCATTACCAAACCATCCTTGTTTTTTCCTAAATTAATTTGACTACTTAGAATATTGGTTTTGCAATTGGACTGAATATTTTCTTGTTTTCACAGGGTTATGATGATATCCCAAAGGAGGTTCTAGATCTTGATGCCAAAAAGGTTATCATTTGAAACTTTCTTATTATACTTTGCATTCAAATTTTCTTGTCCTCTGTTTATGTAACGACCCTAAAATGCGTATAGAAAGTTATCCTTATTTAATTAGGGGTTAATGTGTTTTCTATTGGAATTAAAGAACTATCCGTTGAGTTATGTCTTTGAAACTGGAATTGGTGACCCTTACCAAACAATCTGAAATTTTTCCCTCCGCTCGAGCGAAGTAGTTGGCGCTCGAGCGTACTTTTGGGGTTTCCAGTAATTTTGCAGGCAGACTGAAATTCTGGGAGAGGTGATTTTCCGCTCGAGCGTATAAGTGGGCGCTCGAGCGGGTCACCTGGTTAAGTTTGATTTTGAGACACGTGGACTCATTTTTGATGTTCTTCTTAGTGTGTTTGGAATGTTCTTACCTTATTTTGGGTTATTGATTGAGATGTTAATATGATGGTAAAGTAAGATTGGATCAAAAACTTTAATTTGAATAATTCATTTACGACCAACCATCACTCTTTTGCCCTTTTCTTTTTCCACACTTGGAATTTGGATGTGAGGTTAGAACCATCGGAAATTTTATTTTCGGGGCTTCAATTTGGACACAAGAACGACCTAAAACGGAGTCCGGATGGGAGAGTTACACCTGTTTGAAGTTTTAGAATCTGTGCTGAGAGCAGGCCCGCTCGAGCGGGAATAGGGACGCTCGAGCGGGTTTTTCGGGGCAGCAGCTTTAAAAACGGGATTTTAGATCATTTCTTATATCTTTCTTCCTCCCTCTTCCTTCCTCTTTGCCTAAGTCCGAAACCCTAACTCTCAAACCTTTGATTTCATCTATTTTTACCAACAATCCACCATGGATCGTGCATCAAGGGTGAAGAAGAAGTGAAGATCAACTTTTCCAACCGATTAGATTTTGGGATTTCGAGAGGATGCATTCAACCCAGCTTCTTTGCTTCCAATTTCGAGGGTCAGCTACAGGGGCGGACCAAGCACCTGAACACTGTGAGTAGTAGTACAAAAGTGTACATTTGATCTACTGTTGATAATTATTGTCACTAATGCTTTGTTCCTTGTAAGTGTTATACGAACATTTATGACAATTGGAAAGCAATGTGAACTTATATGAACGCTGAAAGATTCGCGTACGTTGGTATGATTTTGGAATCCTTATGTTCTGTTAATGACGAATATTAGCCACTTGTTATTTATCAGCATGCTATGTTATTTCTTAAAGAATAAGTGGAACCTATGTTCATCCTTGAAGAATGATATTTGTGTGAATCTAAGATTATGTTACGAAGGGACCCAAGATCGTTTAGAATCTAGATATGAAAGTAAAGGTTTACCATCAGTATGCAACCCACATAAGAATATGAATTATTCTATGTTGTTAAGCGCATGATAATGATATGATATAACAAGAAATGCTCTGTTTTCTATAAACTTAATGAATGATTATTCATATATGTGGAAGTATTCACATCATCTTTAGCACAAGGCCCTTACCCAGGGGTAATAATACCGTGGTTCAAATAATTAAGTTACAAGTTTACGTATGTTCTAAGTTTAAGTCTGTTATAAGTTTACGTATGCTCTAAGTCAAGAATGTTACAAGTTTATATATGTGACAAGTTCAAATATGTACAAGTTTAAGTAAGGTTACAAGTACAAGTATATACAAGTTTAAATGTGTTACAAGTTTTCAAGTTTAAGTATGTTATAAGTTCATGTATGTTACAAGTCCAAGTATGTTATAAGTCCATGTATGTTATAAATTCAAGTATGTTACAAGTATACGCATGTTATAAGTTCAAGTATGTTACAAGTTTAAGTACGTTACAAGCTTAAGTATGTTACAAGTTTAAGTGCGTTACAAGCTTAAGTATGTTACAAGTTACGTTACATGCTTACATATGTACAAGTTCAAGTGTATTATAAGTTCACAATGTTGAGGAATTTCTTTATGGAACTAACAAGAATGCTTTTTTTTATTGATTTGCCAGCGCTATTAAAAGGCTAAGTATAAGTAAGTATGAATTCTGATTTCTGTTAATGATTGAAGCCTAATGCATATGTATGAATTTATTTCCGTTTATGGTATGACATTTATGTATGGTTTGGTCTGTAAGACCTGCTATTTATTGGTATGGAACAAAGTGCTATTTGGAACTAAGTGCTACATTGTGAGCCACCGCTAGAGTCCATGTGAGACACCTCTTGAGTCCATACATATGTGAAAGTTATGAGGCTGAAAGCCATTCTGTGAAAGTTATGAGGCTCATGGCCATCTGTATAAGTTGTTATGAAATGAAACAAAGTGCTACACAGAACTAAGTGTTACATTGTAAGTTACCTCTATAGTCCGTGTGAGACACCTCTTGGGTTCATATAATATGTTTCAAGGGCTTTAATGCCAATATGTTTTAAGGGCTTAATGCCATTCTGATAAAGGCTGTAATGCCAATCTGATAAGGGCTTATGCCATTCTAATATGAAACAAAGTGCTACACGGAACTAAGTGCTACAATGTGAGTCACCTCTAGAATCTGTGTGAGACACCTCTTGAGTTCATATATCTATATGTTCAAGGGCTGTAATGCCATTCTGACAAGGGCTTCATGCCATATGTACAAGGGCTATATGCCACCATGTTTAAGGGCTCCATGCCATATGTTCAAGGGCTATATGCCATTATGTTTAAAAGCTTAATGTTAATGTGTTCAAGGGCTTAAAACCTTTATGACTCACGATTGGGGCCTAAGGCCATTTAAAATTAAAACAGGAACAGATTAACTACATGATCTTCGCATTTATTTATGCATTGTTATGTATTATGTTTAACTTGTGCATTTATGTATCATACTATTCACTGAGCTTGGCTCACCCTATGTTATGTCTGTTTCTGTAGGTAACCAACCAAGTGGTCAGTCCAAAGCCATGACGCTTGTCCTCTTTGGTCAACCTTTCCATGTACAAGCCTAAGAGAAGCTGCTCTTATTTTCATGAAGTTTTGATGAACTTTGGTTTTGCACTCTAGTTGTTGGCCTAAGGTTGAAATGTGTATAATACTTTCTTTCGAAACGTTTTTGATGTATGCCCACTTATAGAGCTGGGCTTCTATATATGTGCGTATATATCCGATATTCAGGTGTATGTTTTAGATTTTATTGTCTATTTAAAGTTTGTGATCCTAGCATGATAGTAGTAGCTCAATGGAGTTTGTTTCTATTGTCAAATTTTGATATTTAATGCTTCCGTTCAGGCCCCATATATTATATATAACAGGTTAAGTGTCCGTTTCTGAAGTGGTCATGCCCAAACTTCTAGGGGCGGGTTTGGGGTGTGACAGTTTATTAGCAAAATGCTAGGAGAAATCGAACTTAGGGAATAATGAGGCCATCACTCTCTTATATATTAATAATAATAATATGAAACGTGCAATAAAAGCCTCAATGCACAACTAATGACAACTAAGCAGAATCACAGTCACAAAGATATTATTCTAACACTCCTCCTCAAGCTAGTGCAAAAAAATATCTCTCATGCCTAACTTGCTAATAATATCATGGAACAGTTTACTTGCAAATCCGTTGGTGAGAATATTTGCTAATTGTTTTCCAGACTTCGTAAAAGGAGTACATATAGTGCCATTAGATCTGGCTACCACATTCTGTTTTTACTTCTCCAAGTAACCAAATTTCCCCTAACAAAGGTACAATACCCCTATGTGGACCTTCTATCAGTTACCTATCCTACCCAATCAACATCTTTATAAGCTTCCACACTAAGATAATCATGTTTGGAGAAATAGAGGCCCATTCCAGGCGAAGAGTTTAAGTATCTAAGAATTCGCATAACTACAGCCAGGTGTGCCTCATGAGGAGCATGCATGAACTGATTGACCACACTAACCGCAATAGCAATGTCCAGACGTGAATGGGATAGGTAAATGAGCTTATCCACTAGTCTCTGATAGCTCCCCCTGTCAACAGGAACTCCTCCACTATCATCACCAAGTTTTCGGTTTGGCTCTAGCAGTGTGTCACAAGCGTTACTGCCTAGCATCCCGGTTTCTTCTAACAGATCAAGCACATATTTCTTTTGACAAATGAAGATTCCATCCTTGGACTGGGCAACCTCAATACCGTATGAAATACTTCAAGTTCCCTAAGTTTTTTATTTCAAACTCGCTTGCCAAATATTCCTTTAAACGAGGAATTTCTTTAACATCATCTCTTGTAAGTACTATGTTATCCATATATATAATGAGAGATGTAGTCTTACTATGTAAAGAATGTTTAACAAACAGAGTGTGATCAGCTTGACTTTGTTTGAATTCATATCTAAGCATTGCCTGAGTAAGGCACTATTTGGCATAAACTAAATAAGTGCACTTATTTGGATAACATCACCTCTCTACTTTTCTACACATCTTTTTGTAAGAAATTAAAAAGTATACTTATTTAGATAATCCTAAACAATCCCTAAATCTCTCAAACCAAGCCCTTGGGAACTGTTTGAGATCATATAATGATTTTCAAAGCCTACACACCTTACATTTTATTTTAAGATATTCAAAGTTAGGAGGAATGTCCATATAAGAAAGTGTAAGAAAGTGTTGAATTCATATAGATTACCATGTAAGAAAGTGTTCTTCACATCAAATTGGTGAATTAGCCTATCCAGATTAGCTTCTAGAGAGAGGAGTACCCTGACTGAATTCATCTTAGCAACTGGTGCAAGTGTCTCTTGATAGTTTACTCCATAAGTTTGAGTAAAGCTCTTTGCCACAAGCCAAACCTTGTAGCACTCAATCAAACCATCTGTCTTGTGCTTCACAGTATACACCCACTTGTATTTCACAGTTCGTTTGCCTTTAGGTAACTCTGTCAATTCCCAAGTGCCATTCTTGTAAAGTGTTTTCATCTCTTCAATCATAGCCCATTTCTACTCAGTGGTGGCAAAAGCATCCTGAGGGAGACAAATTAGAATAGGATACTTAGAGATAAGATTCCAGTGGGTAATAAGAATATCAAGATCTATGTATTCGAGGTTATCAGAGTTACCTGGACTCTCATTAGTTGAAGGAGAGGGCAGTGGAAGATTAGGAGAAGTGGTCTCTTGGATCCTAGTAACCTTCTATCTTTTTCTGTCCCTGACATAAATTTGTCCTTGCTCTTTGAGTGTATCAACTTCTATATTCCCAATAGCTGGTTCACATTGTGGTTTACATGATATATCCTCAACAACTAGTAATGGTTCAAAAACAGGTCCTATGCCAAGAATATCTTCACACCAAGGCTCCCCTTGAAGGGATAACTGGGAAACTGGAGAGGACAAGAAGTAGGATTGAGACTCAAAAAATGTGACATCCATGGACACAAACCACTAACGTGAAGGAGAATAATAACACTTATACCCCCTTTTGAGTTGGCGAGTACCCAAGAAAGACACATTTAAGAGAACGAGGATCCAGTTTACCACGAGTAGGGGAATGATTGTGAACAAAGCAGACACACCCAAAAACTTTGAGGCGAATAGAGTGCGAATTTTTACAACAATCCCAAATTAAGTGCAAATCATCTGATGAAAGGTTTGAAATACGAAAAAAAACTCAATCTTTTCTTTTAGTAAATACACCCTAGGTAGTGCGAGAAAAATCATCAATGAAGGTGACAAACCATC
>NW_021029157.1:385145-397186 GCF_004153795.1 Camellia sinensis | reverse complement strand
CTGAGGGAGACAAATTAGAATAGGATACTTAGAGATAAGATTCCGGTGGGTAATAAGAATATCAAGATCTATGTATTCGAGGTTATCAGAGTTACCTGGACTCTCATTAGTTGAAGGAGAGGGCAGTGGAAGATTAGGAGAAGTGGTCTCCTGGATTCCAGTAACCTTCTATCTTTTTCTGTCCCTGACATAAATTTGTCCTTGCTCCTTGAGTGTATCAACTTCTATATTCCCAATAGCTGGTTCACATTGTGGTTTACATGATATATCCTCAACAACTAGTAATGGTTCAAAAACAGGTCCTATGCCAAGAATATCTTCACACCAAGGCTCCCCTTGAAGGGATAACTGGGAAACTAGAGAGGACAAGAAGTAGGATTGAGACTCAAAAAATGTGACATCCATGGACACAAACCACTAACGTGAAGGAGAATAATAACACTTATACCCCCTTTTGAGTTGGCGAGTACCCAAGAAAGACACATTTAAGAGAACGAGGATCCAGTTTACCACGAGTAGGGGAATGATTGTGAACAAAGCAGACACACCCAAAAACTTTGAGGCGAATAGAGTGCGAATTTTTACAACAATCCCAAATTAAGTGCAAATCATCTAATGAAAGGTTTGAAATACGAAAAAAAACTCAATCTTTTCTTTTAGTAAATACACCCAAGTAGTGCGAGAAAAATCATCAATGAAGGTGACAAACCATCTGTAGCCTTTTCATGAAACAACACGAGAAGGACCGAAACATTAGAATGAATAAATGAAAAAGGAACGAAACTTTTGTTAATACTTGGAGCAAAAGAAGCTCGGTGTTGTTTGCCAAGTTGACACGACTCAATTAAAAGAAGGAAACAAATGCTTAAGCAATAAAAAAAATGGATGTCCTAGACGCCAGTGCCAAAGCCAAATGTTGTCCTTGGTAGTTGGAGACTGGATGGTATGATGAGCCATGTGATCTGCTTGATTCAAGATGTAGAGACTATTCTCTACTCTACCACTGCCAATCGTCCTCCTCGTGATAAAGTCCTGAAAAAGACAATGATCAGGGTAAAAGGTTACACTACAATTCAAATCCTGAATAAGACGACTCAATGGTAGAAGATTAACCAAGAAACTGGAAAGATATAAAACTGATGACAAAGGTAAAGAAGATGTGGCGTGAATTAGACCTTTCCCAGAAACAAAAGAAATGGTACCATCAACAATCCTAACCTTGTCCTGACCTGAAGAGGGCTTATATTCTGAGAAAAGATTAGAAGATCCGGTCATATGATTCGAGGCACCAGAATCAATAATCTAAGGCAAAGTTCTATGAGATAGGAAAGCATTTGTAGAAGAGGTTAAGTTACTTGAATAGGCAAACAAAGAAGAAGATACACCAGTAAGAGTTGTGGAAGGCCGACGGTCTAGCAAGTAACGTAGAGCATCCTCAAACTCAGAAGAAGACTCAGAGCAGAGTTATATGTATCAACTGCACTAGCATGATGGACATGTGGATTAGACCCAAGTCCTCTAGACTGACCAAATGGACCCCTTCGACTACCAGAGCGGTCACCACGATAGTAGTCACAGAACAAAGTAAATTTTTTGGCAATGGTAAAGTTTATTCGATCGAAATCGGATACCGGTCAATAAGAACTTTTAGAAAGTTGTTGCAGAGACCTAGGTGCTATAAAGTATTGACACTTCAAAATAAGTGTTGCAGTCATGTCGGATACGAACACAATTGTCGTCAATTTTGTTGGTAAAAAAGCAATAAATTAAATAAGTTATAGTTATCAAATGGACTTAATTTTTTGTGTAGATGAAATACACAAAGTGCTGGATAAAATGAACGATTCAGATTATCAAAACGGGGCATGTGGTAGGCCTCATGGGCCAAAACAATGCTCTCTTTATGTTGCATTTCTTTCTTTTTGCTTTTGTACTTGGTTTGCTTAAGAAGCACATTGCTTCTCATAGCTTGTATGAGGTACAAGATGCATTTTGTTTTTCCTTTTCTGTTAATAATTGAAAATCAGGCAGATGACTACTATATTATCTTTTTTGGTTGACCTTCAAACTAAATGATGGATCTATTGCAGCTCTTATTGTCTACATTCCTCTATTGGAGCAGTAACCAAGGTTGGACATGTTTTGGAAATTCTTTGTAAAACTAGATGTACAAGTATGTATGTATAATTGTTGTGTGCATACTGTATGTATGTATAAGTATTCAATTACTGAAGCTTGAACTCAACAGAATTGCTAGGAATTGCTTACAAGTTTCTGGGTTAGGTATGCTTTTATGATTTACCTACTTAAATCCATCGCCACAAGTTTGCAACAAAGTATTTAAGTTGTTTATTATTACTTTTTAGTTTTCGAGTGTAAAATGGTGGGCCATGCTGTTTTAGCTTTATTTATGGGAAATTTCTTTAAGCTTATATCAATCTAACCCTAAAACACTACCTTCTTTTTCCCATTGTTGTTATGAGCTCTGCGTGCCTCTCAATCTCTATATTTTAGATTATATAGATCTAACCCTAAAACCCTAAGAATGACAATGACGGAGAAGAAACAAAGACGAATTGCGAGGATTGATTGTCCAAAATCTCGCAACATTTGCTTCACAAAGTGCTGTCAAAGCCTTTTCAAGAAAGCTGTGGAACTCTTTTGCCTCCACATTGCTGGCGTTGCTTTCTTTCTCGTCGGCACTCCTTCCGATTTGGCAGCGGCGCTCAGCAAATTGAATTGGCATCCTGTGAATGTGTCGAAGATTAACTTGTCGGATCTAAAAAGTATGCGACTAATTTGGAGAAATTAAAGACCTATTTATTGATGTCACTTAAAGAGATGAAAAGTAAGAGAGACAATTCATGGAGAGGAGATGGTGAGGAAGTTGAATTCACTTTTGAGGAGCTCATGTCAGATGATTTGGATGTAGTTGTTCGGTCGTTTGAAGCAGCGAAAAATAATGAAGAATATGAAGCGATGGTGAGAGAATTGCTAGTTCATGATCATGATTTGATTATATTTCAGATGCACTTAAATGTATTTTTTAGATGCACATAATTGAATTGTATTTTGTTTGTAATGAACATTTAAAATATTTTAATCAATATTTTTCATTTTTTAGATGAAAAATGTTTGGTAGCTATGTACCCTAAGAAGCCATCCATGCGAATCACTATTCACCGATCGACCGGTCGGACGATCGGCTGAATGACCACCCAGACGATGTATTTTGTTTGTAATGAACATTTAAAATATTTTAATCAATATTTTTCATTTTTTAGATGAAAAATGTTTGGTAGCTAGAATTGAGCTACCCCGAATGGCTCGAATCACTATTCACCGATCGACCGGCCGGACGATCGGCTGAACAACCACCCAGACGACCAGGTGAAACACTTGTCTACCTGGGCTATTAGCCTTTTCACCGAACGACCAGCCGATTGACCGAGCGGACTGTAACGACCCCGCTATGTATAATATTTGGCATTTAATTAATTAAGGGGATTCAGATTTTAATTAGTCATTATTTTGATTAATTTGAGAGTTATGGGAATTATTCAGTCTGATTCATATATGATTTGATTGAGGATTTATTTTGGAATTAGAAATTGAAAGCCTAAATGGCTTAATGATGAGTTGAATCGATTCAATTTTGAGTATTTGACAATATAAGAGTTTAATTAAATATTTGATTCAGTTTGGTAAAATTAAAATTTGATCAATTAGGTCCAAATTGAAGTTAATTAAGTTATCAGGGTTGGGAATTAAGATTATTATGAATTAAATTTATTTGTGAGGTGTTCAATTTGAATATATAAGTTATTGACGGAGATTTTGAGTTTGATTTGAAATTGAGGGCCTTAAAAGATTTGGGAAACCAAAATTGATGATAGTAATAAGTTTCATTTGAGATTTGGAGCCTTTTTGGGAGTTCGATTAAAAATCTGATTCAGATTGATAAATGTAAATATAATTAATTGGATTTTAATGGAAGTCAATTCGACTAATTAAATTATGTGGGATTTGTGATTAGTTATGATTAATTTAATTATGTGTTAATCAAAATTTATTAAGACAAGTGTTGCTTAATTAAATTAATCCAAAACGTAAATTGAATTATGGAAGAATCTAGAATTGAATGTATGTGGTTGTGGGTGTGGGTGTATTGAGAAATTTTGTGGGTGTGCTGAGAATTATATGTGTGTGTATATATGTTAAGAGTTAAAGAGTTGAAGTCATTGTTGCTTTGGGAAACAACCGAGAGAGAGAGAGAGAGAGAGAGAGAGAGAGAGAGAGAGAGAGAGAGAGAGTTGCTGGAACAAAAAGAGAAGAAGAGAATTGAGCTCAAGGAAGAATCAAAGAAGGAAAGTGTAGAAAGGAAGGAAAATTGAGTAAATCATCAAGGAACTCATCAATTGCTGGAACAAAATTGAGCTCAAGGAAGAATCAAAGAAGGAAAGTGTAGAAAGGAAGAGAAAATTGAGGAAATCATCAAGGAACTCATCAATTGAATAACTTTAGGTAAGATTTCTCCATCTTTTTCATGTCTTGACCTTGTTTTGCATGGATTCACATACGAATGTAGTTATTTTATATGAGGGAATGCTCTCTATTCCAATGTAGTTATTTTATATGAGGGAATTCTCTTCGGGCCACTCTTAAATTAGAGAGAGAAACAAAAAACCCGATCACTAACATAGTTATTTTATATGAGGAAATTCTTTTCGGTCCATAATTTGAGCTGAAGAGCGCTGTTTAGTCTTGTGATGTCTATCATAGATATCGTTTTGATAATTCGAACTATTAAGTATGTTGGACATTTCATTTTTTTTATTTCGTGAACATAAAAAAATTATATCGATTCAATAATCATAACCTATTTAATTTGCACTTGTCACAAAAAAAGGACAATTGTAATCTATTCAATTTAAATTAATTTTACAAACTTGTATCTCAACTCTCCGAAAGCGAGCTATGCTCCATCCTCATGCTTTAATGCATAATATTATAGTACATGATATTTTAGTTACTAAAGTATTTGTAATAAGTGAAATATTATTATATATTTTTATGTATGTTGGAACGTTAGATTGGATGACTTTTTAATACAATTTTTATTTCATAAAAATTAGTTTGCTCACATTTAAAATATATATATATATAATAATAATAATTGGAATTCAAAATTATATTATACTATTGATTTTAGATTTGACTTAAATTGATTACATCAGCTCAACACAAATTGCTTATAAAGTGATAAAATTTTGATCCGGTCCGACCCGGCCAATGCCCAACTCCTACCCGACCAGTTGGAGAAGTTATAAATAGGAATGGCAACGAGACAAGAAGGGTGAGTTTTACACTCTCTGTTCCCAATCTCCATTTATTATTATTTTTTTCCATTTCCATTCCTCATCCCTAACGAAGACCATTTTTATTCCACCGTCTCGCCTCTAATGGGGTTCGGTTTTTCCAGCCTCACAAATCCCTGACCCATTTTCGTGATCAGGAATGTTACATTCATCTAATTTGGTGCCGTATGAATTGCATTAATTTGTTCACACTAGTCATCTAGATGACAGGATGACAACTGTGGTAGACGAAGGTGAAACCAATCGTCCAGCTGGCACAAATTCAAACAATTCTAGTGACAACAAATTCGATAATAAATCATTTCACTTCCTATTCAAAGTTACGTTGTTTCAGTTTATATCCCCATAACGAACAAAAAGATAAAAAGAAAAAAAAAATTAATAAGAGCAGAAAGTGAATGAAAGGGACTTCATCAAAGATTAAAAATATATTGTTTTTATTATTTATTTATTTTTTTATCTTATTTATTTATTTTTGCTTTCAATATTTTCAACTTTCTTTTATTTTTAAATTATTTTAACTGAAAAAGAATTTTTTTTTTTGTATATAAATTAAAAAAAAATGTTAAAGACAAAAAAAGTGTAAGGCCTTAATTATAAATTAGATTACACAAACTTGATTATGAAGTTGAAAGGCTTAAATAAAATAATTTTAAATTTACATTAAAAAGTTTGAACATCGCATTGAAATAGAATGAGAGGGTTTAAATAAAAAAAATTAATAGTGTGATGATTAGTTGTCAAATTTAATGGACAGAAATGAAGGGTGGACAGATGTGGTGGCTGTTAATAATGGGTAGTCGAACTTATTTGCCGAATTTAGTAGTTGGACGATGTCGAAGGATATGAGATGACCTGAAGAATATCAATTAATAATTGAAAATCACAACGGCGATCACCCACTTGCTAGAGAGTTGTCGGAGTTTGGTCGGAACTCGCCATTCATTGATAGTTGTGGTGAGTGGTGGCTAAAAGTGATGAGTGAGATGAGAAAATAAAAAATTATTTAAAAAAAAATGAAAACAACTTATATATATACAAAAGCATAAAGATAAAACTAATATCTATATTATAAGACAGAACAGCTTTTAAAAATATGTTAAAATGTATTTATTTGAACAATTTTTGAAAATATATTACATTTTATTTGAATGACTGAAATAATTTCTAATCAATATCTACGGTTGAGATTAATTTTTTTTCCCGCCCAAACACTCTCTACTCTTTCTCCCACTTCTGCCAAACGGGCTGATTTCCCTGACTATGCTATTTTGAAAACTTTAGTCCCACTTTAGGGTGTGTTTTTGACTTTATTCCCATAGTAGGGTAAAACGGCTTTAGTAATGCCGTTTTCTAGAAAACGGTTTTTCAAAAACCGTGTTTTGCGATTAAAATAATAATAAACTTTGAACACAGAAAACGGCTTTAGAAAAGTCGTTTTTAATTAATTTGCAATTAATTCTGAATTAATAAAAAACGGTGTTAGAAAAACCGTTTTTGCATTAATTTTTTTTAATTTATATTTTCAACATAAATATTTTTTGACCAAAAATATTTTTAATAAAAAACGGTGTTAGAAAAACCTTTTTTTACATTAATTTTTTTAAATTTATATTTTCAACATAAATATTTTTTGACCAAAAATATTTTTAATAAAAAACGGTGTTAGAAAAACCGTTTTTGCATTAATTTTTTTAATTTATATTTTCAACATAAATATTTTTTGACCAAAAATATTTTTAATAAAAAACGATGTTAGAAAAACCGTTTTTTCATTAATTTTTTTTAATTTATATGTTGAACATAAATATTTTTTGACCAAAAATATTTTTACTAAAAAACGGTGTTAGAAAAGTCGTTTTAGAAAACGTATTTTCAAAAGCCGTTTTTACATTAATTTTTTTTTAATTTATATTTTCAACATAAATATTTGTTTACCAAAAACATTTTTAATAAAAAAGGGTTTGAGAAAAGTCGTTTTAGAAAACGTATTTACAAAACCCGTTTTCACAAAATGAAAAATTTAATTATTTTTTCTCATGTGATGTGTAAGAGAGCAGCAATTCCAATGCATTCAAAGATGGGTTTCTTTAGAAAATTACAGCACAAATAAAAATAAAAATTAAAACGTAATGCTTGGTTTGAGTTTTCTAAAACACTTTTTAGAAAATTCTATTTTCTTATTTTTCGTATTTTTTTGTTTTTGTTGATTTTTTTAATATTTTAAGTTTTTAAACACACTTAGCATAAATACACTAAATACCAAAAATACAAAAAAAAAAAAAAACAAAACAAAACAAAAATTCAGTACATTTTTCATATTTTTGTGTATTTATTAATTTTTTAAAATATTTTTTTACAAATATTTTACTTTTTAAACACATCTAAGTAAAATGCATCTAAAAAAGTAAAAAAAAAAAATTGCTTAAAATTTTAAAAATATTCACTAAAAACAAAATACTCATTTTTCTAAAAACTTAATTCAGAAAACTCAAACCTAGGGCTTGTTTGGTTTGTATCTCAAGATATAATTTTTGAGAATTTTTTTTAAAATTTTGTGTAGTTCAAATTTTTTGAAAAAAAAATTCCAAAATTACTTTTCAAAAAGTTCCAAAATTTTAAAGTGTTTACAAAATCCACCCTAGAGTGGGAATAAATATTTTATGTTTTAAATATTTATTTATTTTTTTAATGTGCACTATATTTCGGGACTTTTCCCATATTAAGCCAATTTATCATCTTAATTCCCAAACTAGGCCTAATTTGGACGGAATTCCCAAACTAGGTTAAAGCGCTATTACAAATCATGCTTTCACTGTTGGGGCCGAAAATTTGATGAACATTGAAAGTGCTATTAGAACCATGCTTTTAATTATGAAAGCGCGGTTGCAAACCACGCTTTTAACATAATTTTTTTTTTAAATTAAGAAAGCGCTATTGATAGTATAGTTTTTTGTAAGAATGAGAACGTTATTTGTTATATTCAATGAATAATGGTTACATTATTGTGTTCTCACGATTGAGAAGATGAACAAGTTAAGAGAACGTGTATTTCTCCTAAAATAAATTTTGTCAACATTTTTGTAATAGAACTTAATACATAATATACGAAGTCACTAATTTACTAAATACTCATATAGGCATGAAAATAACATAACTGAAATTGCAAATATAACAGTTTTCAGTTACATAGGTAGTACAGACATAAGTCTCCCACAAAAATACATTATGGACACCATGAACTGAACACACAATACATACATCCTAGACACCTTGAACTGAACACACAATACATAAACATAACAGTTAGACAGACAAATATTAGGCAGACAATCTGTCAAACTCATTACGAAAACACTTAGTCTAACACAGACATTACATATTAATGCAAGTTGTTATATTGCCGAAGTGTAGACATTAACACCTAATTCGCGCTTAAATCGGCAGGTGGCTCAGAGTCTGAATAATCCAAAAGCTCAGCGTCAGAGACAAGTTCAGGATCCTCCATGATACCCTTGATAGCCGCAACATTTGGTTCTGTTCTGTTCTTCTGGGCATCCTTCTTAACTATGCATAGCTGCATATCGCGGGCTAACCTACGGCGCATTTGAGAAATCTCACGTTGTAGTCTTTCACATAGTCGATCAACATTATCAGGATCTTCCTTTTGGATCTCAATAGAATGTGCTTTTGGCACCTTTAGTCGATTTTCCTGACATAATCTTTCCATTTGCACTCGCTCTATAAATAGTGTGGGCCACTTCAGAAGTCTAGCGTCTGCTAAACCATATCCTGTTTGATTATCTAATGGATCCATACATGAACCTCCTTGAACTGGATAATACTTGGGTATCAAAAAATGTCGCTTCCCAAACCTATCACGATAACCACAAGCATAATCTAAAACAGGTATTTCCACTCCCTCTCATGAATCGTCTTCAGCATCGCCACGTCCCCTTTCCCCTCCTCGTCGTGAACTGTCACCCCTTTTCAAGTTCCTACCACCTCTGCGATTCCCACTCCCTCCCATGAACCATGTAGCCAAGCTAATTTTTTAAAACAAATGAATGATAATTTCGTAGGGCGAAATGAGTTGTAAGGTTGTGTCTTCACCTTTAGTCGTTTATATAGTTGGTTATGAACAGCTTTAGAAAGATGCCCCTGCATGACAATCCCACATATACGAACAAGGTATGAGTTGTCACTAGAATGAAAAAACAGCGTAAGGCAAATACTGTGTACCAAGTCACGTGACTTGACAATCCATCTGCATATACCGACAAAATAAGGGCATGCTGACTGTAAGGTAAATCAGTGAATTCATTGTTGCCATGTGATTTTCTGAATTGAGAATCCCACATATATCAATAAGAGATGAGTTGTCACTGTAATAAAAAAATTGAGCAAAAAATTCAGAAAACCAAAGCCTGTGCACCAAGTCACATGACTTGACAATCCATCTGCATATACCGACAAAATAAGGGCAAGCTCACTGTAAGGTAAATCAGTGAATTCACTGTTGCCATGTGACTTTTTGAATTGAGAATCACACATATATCAATAAGAGATGAGTTGTCACTGTAATAAAAAAATCGAGCAAAAAATTGAGAAAACCAAAGCCTGTGCACCAAGTCACATGACTTGACAATCCATCTGCATATACCGACAAAATAAGGGCACGCTCACTGTAAGGTAAATTAGTGAATTCACTGTTGCCATGTGACTTTCTGAAATGAGAATCCCACATGTATCAATAAGAGACGGGTTGTCACTGTAATAAAAAAATCGAGCAAAAAATCGAGAAAACCAAAGCCTGTCCACCAAGTCACACGACTTGACAATCCATCTGCATATACAGACAAAATAAGGGCATGCTCACTGTAAGGTAAATTAGTGAATTCACTGTTGCTATGTGACTTTCTGAAATGAGAATCCCACATATATCAATAAGAGATGAGTTGTCACTGTAATAAAAAAATTGAGCAAAAAAATGAGAAAACCAAAGCCTCTCCACCAACTCAAATGACTTGACAATTCATCTGCATATACGGACAGAATAAAGGCACGCTCACTGTAAGGTAAATCAGTGAATTCACTGTTGCCATGTGACTTTCTGAATTGAGAATCCCACATATATCAATAAAAGATGAGTTGTCACTATAATAAAAAAATTGAGCAAAAAATCAAGAAAACCAAAGCCTGTGCACCAATTCACATGACTTGACAATCCATCTGCATATACCGACAAAATAAGGGCAAGCTCACTGTAAGGTAAATCAGTGAATTCACTGTTGCCATGTGACTTTCTGACATATGAGAATCGCAAGCGATATACATAGAGTCATGAAGTTGTTCACTCGTACATAAAAAAATTGAGCAAAAAAATGAGAAAAACCAAACCTCTCCACCACTCAAATGACTTCTGACAATTCATTCTGCATATAACGGACACGAATAAAAGGCACGCTCACATGTAAGGTAAATCGTGAATTCACTGTTGCCAGATGTGACTTTCTGAATTGAGAATCCCACATATATCAATAAAAGATGAGTGTTCACTATATAAAAATGAGCAAAAAATTGAGAAAACCAAAGCCTGTGCACCAAGTCACCATGACTTGACAATCCATCTGCATATACCGACAAACTAAGGCATGCTCACTGTAAGGTAAATCAGTGAATTCACTGTTGCCATGTGATTCTGAATGGGAGAATCCCACATATATTAAATAAGAGATGAGTTGTCACTCGTAATAAAAAAAAATGAGCAAAAAATTCAAGAAAACCAAAAAGCCTGTGCACCAAGTCACATGACTTGACAATCCATCGCCATATACCCGACAAAATAAAGGGCAAGCTCACTGTAAGGTAATCAGTGAAATTCACGTGTTGCCATGTGACTTTTTTTGAATTGTAGATCGCACATATACTCAATAAGAAAGATGAGTTGTCCACTAGTAATAAAAAAATCCGAGCCAAGATATTGGAGAAAACCACAGCCTGTTGCACGCGAAGTCACTGATGGCTGCAATCCATCTGCATATACATGGCGCAAAATAGAGGGCAACGCGCTCACTGTAAGCTACAATCAAGTGAATTCAATGTTGCCATGTTGACTTTCTGAATTGAGATGCTCATATATCCATAAAGAGATGAGTTGTCACTGTAATTAAAAACAAGCAAAAAATGGAAAGCCAAGCCCGGCACCAAGTCACATGAACTTGACAATCCATCTGCAATATACTTGACAAAATAAAGGGAATGCTCCTTAAGGTAAAATCTAGTGAATTCACTGTTGCCATGTGACTCTGAATGGAAATCCACATGAATCAAAAGAATGGTTGTCACTAATAAAAAAAATCGAGGCAACAAAAATCCGAGAAAACCAAAGCCCTGTCCGACCAAGTCACATGACTTGACAATGCCCATCTGCAATGATACGACAAAATAGGACCTGGCTCTCACTGTACAATAAATCAGTGCAATTCACCTGTTGCCGAATGGAGTTTCTTGAAATGAAGAATCCACATATATCAATAGAGAGATGAGTTGGTCCACCTGTAATCGAGAGAAAAAGGAAGCTTATGTAGGCATGTTGTGTTTCACTTAGCTATGGCAGCATTTTCGTGTTAACGCTGTACCACCTATTTTGTATTTCATCTG
>NW_021029157.1:367032-381494 GCF_004153795.1 Camellia sinensis | reverse complement strand
GGGCCCAAAATATGATATTTTACAGATTACAACAAACCCCAAAAACCAGCACAGGTATGGCTAAACTCTCATGCAAGAAATGGGCCAAAAGATGGCCAAAGAAGCAAGTAGTGGTTTCTGGCCTTAAACACAAAGGGACCCTTCAACAATGTTGAAGAGGGGCTAAAAATAATGCATTTTACAGTTGATGGCCGGACCCAAAACAGTATGCAAATACGTCCAAAATGCTATGCAAAATGAGGCCAAAAAGAGAGATATAACATAAAGTATATAAAATATGCCTCAAACCATGAAAGACCCTTAATGAAACATGAAGAATGGGACAAAATAAGACTGTTTTCAGTTCTGAAAAGAGCCCAAAAACAGAAGCACAATAGGCTAATAAATCATGCAAAAAAAGGGGACCAAAGAGGGGTATAATGACAAGTGGCACATGGAGGTCCCAAAAAGTGATGAGCCCTTATTCAATGTTGAGTAACGGCTCAAAATAAGCCTATCTACAGTTTACATCATGCTCCAAAACAGATCACACATAGGCCAAAAATACTATGCAAGATTATGGCATACAAGAGGAATAATGAAGCAAGTGCAAGATGGGGACCTCAAATGACAAAAGTCCTTTAATGAAACATGAAATAGAGCTCAAAAAAATACTACTTTCAGTTATGGCCGGAGCTCAGATATACAAGAAAGAGAGGCTAAGAAATGCTGCAAAAAATGAGCTAGAAAGAGGAAAATGGTAACTCACCCTTGTAGATCAATCTTTAGCAACTTCTTGGACCAAATTTGCTGCCTCCTAGCCTCTAAGAAAACCTCCAAGCTGCTATAAATGGAAGTGGTGGAGCGGTGCTAGGTGATGGTGTGAAAATGGGATAGGATTTTAGAGTTTTTTTTTTAAGG
Organism: Camellia sinensis; assembly: GCF_004153795.1. NCBI lineage: Eukaryota > Viridiplantae > Streptophyta > Magnoliopsida > Ericales > Theaceae > Camellia > Camellia sinensis. The sequence goes on along the minus strand of NW_021029157.1, from coordinate 380,594 downwards.
AAATGAGAGAGATGGAGAGATATAATGCAAGAGGCTCTTAGGGAAATTTTGGTAACCCTTGGACCAATGCTGGAGCCCAGGTATATACACCAAAGAGAGGGAGAAATGGAGGAAAAAAGTGGGGGGAAAACAAGCCAAGTTTCCCCCCAAAAGTTGTTCCCCCCGGATGTAGGTTTTTGGGGGGGAAAAAGTGTACAGCTGTAATATACATATTGCAAGGATCATGGCCGGCCAGGTTTTGGAGCTGCAGGTGGCCGGCTGGCCACCCCCCATGGCCGACCGGCCAAGGGTCAAAAAGGTCAAAAAGATTTTCTGGCCGGCCACCACAAATTGGTGTCCTCCCAGGTGTCCTCAACACAGCCTTATGGTTCAAAATTGTCAACTGTAAACAGGAGAGAGAATAGGCCAATTTTAGGAAGGGTTCAAAAGGGTCAAGTGGAATTACTGGCCGGCCACTAACTTTTAGGGTCCTCCCATGTGTGTACATCACAAATATGTGGTTAAAAGTTCAAGAAAATGGCCCAAGGGTGTTCAACATTGGCTTGGAAGTGAGAAAAACGGGCGTCGGAGGGCGCCGGAGGAATATAACTGGTTGCTGAAACAATTGCTTGCCTCCCACTCTTCTACGGCCTTCCTGGTGATGAAACAGAGGTACCTACCAAAAATGAACGAAAACCGATGCAAAACGAATGTTCGAGGGCCAGAACGCGCAGTTCGGGGCCCCAAAAACTACCTGTTAAGCACCGAAAGTGGGACTCGACCACGAAGTGGGTCTCTCAGACCTCTGTGTCCCTCAAAAGGGAGTAAATAAGATGTATGCCAAAAACCAAAGCAAATGGAGGTGGTTAAGCGGTCCCGAACCGAGGCACACGGCCAACGGCTCCGAAAAATCAGAAACCGGACTCCGAAATAGGCAAAATGGCCTACAGCCACAAAATGTAGCCCACGACCACTGAGAGATGGTCTACGGGACCTCTCTCTCCCCTCAGGAAAAGAAACAGAGAAAACCGAGTCTGGTTCGCAAACCGAGGCAAGGCACAGAAAAGGGTTCGGAAGTCCGGAGGCAGGGCTCGCAGCCGAGACTCTGAAACTTCTGAACGAGCACGATATGCAATATCACCAAGCGCTCAATCAGTGATGTTTAAGTCTTAAGGTCGGTAAAAAATGGGGTGTCTACAATATACAAACCCTAATATTGCAATATGATCGTCGTACCCTCAACTTAAATAAATATTAATAACATAACATAAATAACTATTCTAACACTCCCCTTCAAGCTGGAGCATAGAGATCAAACATGCCCAGCTTAATAGATAAGCGATGAAATAAAGACCGAGCCAAAGGCATGGTAATCTTTTGTTCTACGCATTGAGTGATTGGGCATACTTGTAGTATTTTATTACTTTAAACTAATATCATTAAGTTGCAATTACTCAGTAAATTCTCTTTCTTAGATGCTAAGTAAGATTTGTTTGAGTTAAACTTGGCCACTTAAGCTAATGGAACAATTAGGGTCCCAAGCGAATTAGTTTCCTAGAACAAAAGATAGAATGATGGAAAAGCACAGAGAAAGTTGGAGAGAAACTATCTTCCTGAGAGCTAGACGAGAAAGTTAAAAGAAAATTAAGAGAAATAGAAAGAAAATTAAAGGGAATTCAAATTCATCATTTTAGACTTGAGAATTGAACGCTTAAGTGATTTTAAAAAACTTAAATGACGTGTTTAATGTTAAACCACGATCGTTATGCTACAATGACTCAGTAAATTCTCTTTCTGAAAGGCTAACCAAGATTAGTTTAAGTTAAACTTGGCCACTTTAGCAAATGAAACAATTAGGGGTGCAAGCTAATTTGTTCCTGAAACAAAAGAGAGAAGGATGGAGAGGCACAGAGAAAGATAGAAACTTTCTACTTTGAAAGCCAGAAGAGAAAGTAAGAGAAAAGAAAGAGGAATTGGAAGAAAGTCAAAGGGAATTCAAATTCATCCTTCTGGGCTTGAGAATTTAACACTTAAATGATTTAAGAAATCATAAATGTGGTGCTTAAGTTCAACTGATATCGTTAAGCTACAAATATTCAGCAAATTCTATTGCTTAGTGGCTATGCAAGATAAGGTTGAGTTAAAGTTAGCCAGTTAAGCGAATGAAACATTTACGGGACCCAAGCTAATTAGTTACTAGAACAAAATGGAGAAGCATGGAGAAGCACATATAAAGTTAGAGAGAAACTTTCTTCTTGAGAGCTAGAAGACAAAGTTGGAGAAAATGAAAGAGAAATACAAAGAAAATTACAGGGAATTCAAATTAATCCTTTTGGACTTGAGAATTGAACACTTAGGTGATTTTGAAAACCTCAGATGAGATGTTTAAATTGAACTAATATCTTTAAGCTACAGTTACTCTGTAAATTCGTTTTCTTAGAGGCTAAGCAAGATTAGTTTGATTTAAACTTGGCCACTTAAGCTAATGAAACAATTAGGGGCCCAATCTAATTAGTTCCTAGAATGAAAGAGAGAATGATGGAGAAGCACAGAGAAAGTTAGAGAGAAACTATCTTCTTGAGAGCTAAACAAGAAGTTAGAGAATAGGAAGAAAATCAAACAAAATTCAAATTCAACATTTTGGACATGAGAATTGAACACTTAGGAGATTTCAAAAACCTTAAATGAGGTGTTTAAGTTAAACTAATGTTCTTAAGTTACAATTACTCAGTAAGTTCTCTTTGTTAGAGGCTAAGCAAGATTAGTTTGATCTAAACTTCGCCACTTGAACAAATGAAACAATTAGGGGGCCCAAGCTAATTAGTTTCTAGAACGAAAGAGAGAGAAGGATGGAGAAGCACAAAGAAAGTTAGAGAGAAACTATCTTCTTGAGAGCTAGACAAGAAAGTTAGAGAAAAGAAAGAGAAATAGGAAGAAAATCAAACGGAATTCAAATTCAACCTTTTGGACATGAGAATTGAACACTTAGGAGATTTCGAAAACCTTAAATGAGGTGTTTAAGTTAAACTAATGTTGTTAAGTTACAATTACTCAGTAAATTCTCTTTGTTAGAGGCTAAGCAAGATTAGTTTGATTTAAACTTCGCCACTTGAACAAATGAAACAATTAAGGGGCCAAGGCTAATTAGTTTCTAGAACAAAAAAGAGAGAAGGATGGACAAGCGCCGAGAAGTTAGAGAGAAACCTTTTTCTTGAGAGCTAGAAGAGACAGTTAAAGAAAAGAAATAGAAAGAGGAAGAAAATCAATGGGAATTCAAATTCATCCTTTTGGATTTGAAAATTGAACACTTAGGTGATTTAGAAAACCTTAAATGAGGTGCTTAAGTCAAACTAATATCGATAATTACTCAGTAAATTCTCTATCTTTGAGGCTAAGCAAGATTAGTTTGACTTAAATTTGACCACTTAAGCTAATGGAACAATTAGGGTCCCAAGCTAATTAGTTCCTTGAACGAAAGAGCGAATGATGGAGAAGCACAGAGAAAGTTAGAGAGAAACTTTTATCTTGAGAGCTAGAAGAAGAGAAAGTTAGAGAAAAGAAAGAGAAGTAGGAAGAAAATCAAAGGGAATTCACATTCATCCTTTTGGAGTTGAGAATTGAACACTTAGGTGATTTCGAAAATCATAAATGAGGTGTTTAAGTTAGACTAATATCGTTCAGCTACAGTTACTCAGTAAATTCTCTTTCTTAGAGGCTAAGCAAGATTAGTTTGAGTTAAACTTGGCCACTTAAACTAATGGAACAATTAGGGACCCAAGCTAATTAGTTCCTAGAACAAAAGAGAGAAGGATGGAGAAGCATAGAGAAAGTTAGAGATAAACTTTTTTCTTGAAGAGAAATAGGAAAAAAAATCATAGGGAATTCACATTCATCCTTTTGGAGTTGAGAATTGAACACTTAGGTGATTTCGAAAATCATAAATGAGGTGTTTAAGTTAAACTAATATCGTTCAGGTACAATTACTCAATAACTTCTCTTTCTTAGAGGCTAAGCAAGATTTGTTTGAGTTAAACTTGGCCACTTAAACTAATGGAACAATTAGGGGCCCAAACTAATTAGTTCCTAGAACAAAAGAGAGAAGGACGAAGAAGCACAGAGAAAGTTAGAGAGAAACTTTTTTCTTGAGAGATAAAAGAGATAGTTAGAAAAGAAAGAGAAATAGGAAAAAAAATCATAGGGAATTCACATTCATCCTTTTGGACTTAAGAATTGAACACTTGGGCAATTTGGAAAACCTTAAATGCGGTGCTTATGTTAAACTAATATCGTTAAGTTGCAATTACTCAGTAAATTCTCTTTCTTAGATGCTAAGCAATATTTGTTTGAGTTAAACTTGGCCACTTAAGCTAATGGAACAATTGGGTCCCAAGCGAATTAGTTTCCTAGAACAAAAGATAGAAGGATGGAGAAGCACAGAGAAAGTTGGAGAGAAACTATCTTCTTCTTTTTTGTGTAGGTAAGTCATAAATTAAAGACAAAGTTTACACATTTACAAGGGGCATATCCCAGGTAATACAAGCTCACTTTGCCCCCAAAGAAAGGAGGACGACTAATACAAATAAAATAAAAAGAACTAAGTAAACAATTCCCGCAATTGCAAGGTACCCAACAAAAGAGCACAAAAATAAAACTCAAAATTGCCCATATATCCTTTTTTGTCACCAAGTATCCCTTACCATCAAAGATAGTAGATGAAAACTTGGGAAAGATATATGGTCAAGTGTACAAAGTGAGTCCATATAAATAGTGTGAAGCTGCCGAAACATGCAACAGAAACAGAACACCAACAGCCACTAGTAGCACCCACAATCAAGGCCTATCACCATCATGAAAGCAATCACGACATCCCCCAGTCCCATCCTTCGCTGATCACAAAGTCTCAAACCCCATGGCAGTGTCCTCAACCCTCCATGTCAGGAGCAGCTTAAAGACCAGTCAGGATAGATCACATGAAAACAGGGGCAACAATAATAAACCGATAACCACCCATCTCCCAGTCCCTAAATCAGCCAATCATCGAACCACAACTCCCCAACGCAGTGACTCCTTAATCACCCTTGGTGGAAATGGCACAAGACCAGTGTCATATAGAGTCATGTGAGGATCACACAATCAACAATCATGAATAAATAGACAATAACCAATGTATACCGCTAAGTGGCTCAACAAGAAAAAAAACTCAAAAGAACCTCATTAGTAGGCCCACTTAAAAATATATTTGAAGTCCAAAAAATAGGCCACTAATGTAAGTACCACACAAACAGCACAAGTGAGACAAGCAAGCCCACTGAAATCAAATAGCCTACGGTTTGGCAACAAAAAATACAACATCGTGGGCCACAATTCAGTCCACAGAAGCTCACTTGGAGCACTCATTAGCCAAAATCACTTAGCCCATAAATTAAACCTGTAGGGCAGTATTCCTCTTGCACCATGAGCCCCATAGAATAAAGTGCGTGGGCCCAAGTCTGCTGAAATAAAATCCCACCAAACAGTCTTCAACAATATATTTATGTAAAATATAAATATAAAAATCCGTTGGGTAGCACCACCACGTACGAACAAATCTTACCTTAACTTGTCTGTCTCAAAAAGTTACAATCAAATCCAACTCTCCACGTGATGCACTTGTAGCAGAAGTTCCACACGTGACTTCCAAATAGAAACCAATCCACATATGGTTTTGGAAAACCATGGGCCACAAAACCGGTGGTAATTTTAAGCAAATTAAGACCAACTTTCATAACACATGGTTTGTTGCACCACGACTATGACACCAGCTCTGCACCCAAAATATTGAACTCACGCATACAACAAGCCATGGGTTACACGCTCTGCTATAGAACCTCCACAAAAGCAACAACGTCGGTCAACACAAGACCGGCGACAGTAAAGAAAAACCAGCGAGTATCTCACTCTTTTTCTGTAGCCAAACACGTTGGATCCACATTGCGCGCCTAAGCGTATTACTTAACTCGAACACCAGCCATGAAGCTAGACGTGGGCTGTAACGTCTTCGTCTCCAAAAACCCACAATATCAGCGCCAATGATTCGCTAAAACCAGCACTGGAGAAAAACGCCAGCTCCGGCGGTATCGTCTACTGCAAATACTGACCATGATGCACAAATACCACCATCATCCAGGTACCTAATCTATCGAAACCACCACCGGTGGAAAACAACACCTCCGGCCAAAACGCAACTTATCAACGCCGGAAAAACAAGCAAGGCAACCAAAAATCTGCATCAGTCAGCCATCAGCAAAGCCAAAACCACCCACACTGTAACTCAATTCTAGCTACACAGATAAACACGTAACGCACCACCTCCGCTAACTCCAACAACTGAGACACCACCGGATGGCTAACACAAACGTCAACCACCAGATTGGTAATCGTAAGACCACCGGACTGGTTCATCGCTAAAACATGGGACCACCACCAACGGCTATCATGGCTTCGCAACCACCTTGAAAACAGCACCCAAACACATCCACTGAAAAGGGACAAAATCAGACCAGGAACAACCAATCATAAACCATGGCAACCCACGCTCACCAACCGGAGAAAACTCCCGCCAGAGAAACAAAGGAGACCTACCTGAATATAAGAAAACCCACTAAATCCTCATCAAGTAGATACTCTACCCACGAAGATGTGATAGGTAAACCCAGATACAAACCCCCACAAAACCCACAAGAGTTCCACGGCTACCAACGGGAATGAGCTTAGAGAGAGAAGCTCTCCCTAAGTGCTTTTAAGCTTGGAGAGAAACTATCTTCTTGAGAGCTAGACGAGAAAGTTAAGAGAAAAGAAAGAGAAACATGAAGAAAATTAAAGGGAAATCAAATTCATCGTTTTAGACTTGAGAATTGAACGCTTAAGTGATTTCAGAAAACTTAAATAAGGTGTTTAATGTTAAACTAAAATCGTTATGCTACAATGGCTCAGTAAATTCTCTTTCTGAGAGGCTAAACAAGATTAGTTTAAGTTAAACTTGGCCACTTTAGCAAATGAAACAATTAGGGATGCAAGCTAATTTGTTCTCGGAACAAAAGAGAGAAGGATGGAGAGGCACAGAGAAAGATAGAAACTTTCTGCTTTGAAAGCCAGAAGAGAAAGTAAGAGAAAAGAAAGAGGAATTGGAAGAAAGTCAAAGAGAATTCAAATTCATATTTCTGGGCTTGAAAATTTAACACTTAAATGATTTAAGAAACCATAAATGTGGTGGTTAAGTTAAACTGATATCGTTAAGCTACAAATATTCAGTAAATTCTATTGCTCAGTGGCTATGCAAGATAAGGTTGAGTTAAACTTGGCCAGTTAAGTGAATGACACATTTACGGGACCCAAGCTAATTAGTTACTAGAATAGAATGGAGAAGCATGGAGAAGCACAGATAAAGTTAGAGAGAAACTTTCTTCTTGAGAGCTAGAAGACAAAGTTAGAGAAAATGAAAAAAAAAATACGAAGAAAATTACAGGGAATTCAAATTAATCCTTTTGGACTTGAGAATTGAACACTTAGGTGATTTTAAAAACCTCATATGAGATGTTTAAATTGAACTAATATCTTTAAGCTACAGTTACTCCGTAAATTCGTTTTCTTAGAGGCTAAGCAAGATTAGTTTGATTTAAACCTGGCCGCTTAAGCTAATGAAACAATTAGGGGACCAAGCTAATTAGTTCCTAGAACGAAAGAGAGAAGGATGGAGAAGCATAGAGAAAGTTAGAGAGAAACTATCTTCTTGAGAGTTAGACAAGAAGTTAGAGAAAAGAAAGAGAAATAGGAAGAAAATCAAACGGAATTCAAATTCAACCTTTTGGACTTGAGAATTGAACACTTAGGGGATTTCGAAAACCTTAAATGAGGTGTTTAAGTTAAACTAACATTGTTAAGTTACAATTACTCAGTAAGTTCTCTTTGTTAGAGGAATTTACTGAGTAATTTAATAAGGATTTACTGGGAATTTACTGATTAATTTCATGAGAATTTACTGGGAATTTACTAAGTAATTTACTAAAAATTTACTGAGAATTTACAGGGGATTTACTGAGTAATTTACTAAGAATTTACTTCGAATTAACTGCATAATTTAATGCGAATTTACTGGAATTTACTGAGAATTTACTGGGAATTTACTAAGTAATTTACTCAGAATTTACTAGGAATTTATTCAGAATTTACCAGTAATTTACTGAGTAATTTAATGGGAATTTACTGAGAATTTACTGGGAATTTACAGGGAATTTACTTTGTAATTTACTGAGAATTTACTGGGAATTTACTGAGTAATTTAATGAGAATTTACTGGGAATTTAATGCGTAATTTACTGAGAATTTAATTGAAATTTACTGAATAATTTAATGAGAATTTACTTGAAATTTACTGAGTAATTTTATAAGAATTTACTGAGAATTTACTAATTAATTTAATGAGAATTTACTGAGAATTTACTTAGTAATTTACTGAGTAATTTACTTGGAATTTACTGAGTAATTTACTGAGAATTTATTGAGTAATTTATTGAGAATTTACTAGGAATTTAATGAGTAATCTTCTGAAAATTTACTTAGAATTTACTGTGTAATTTACTGAATAATTTATCAGAAATTTACTGAGAATTTACACATAATTTACTGGGAATTTACTTTGTAATTTACTCAGAATTTATTGGGAATTTACTAACAATTTATTGAGAATTTACTCTTAATTTACTAAGTAATTTTATGGGAATTTAGTGGGAATTTACTGAGTGATTTACTGAGAATTTACTCAGTAATTTATAAAGAATTTACTGGGAATTTAATAGGAATTTTCTAAGTAATTTACTACGAATTTACTGGGAATTTACTCGGTAACTTACTGAGAATTAATTGGAATTTACTGGGAATTTATTTTGAATTTACTGAGTAATTTACTGAGAATTTACAGGAAATTTACTTAGTAATTTACTAGTAATTTACTGGTAATTAACTGAGAATTTACTTGAAATTTACTGCATAATTTGTTGAGAATTTACTAAGAATTTACTAAGTAATTTACTGAGAATTTACAAGGAATTTACTTGAAATTTACTGAGTAATTTACTGGTAATTAACTGAGAATTTACTTGGAATTTACTACATAATTTATTAAGAATTTACTAGGAATTTACTTTTAATTTACTGAGTAATTTGCTGAGAATTTACTAGGAATTTACTCGGAATTTACTGAGTAATTTACTAAGAATTTACAGGAAATTTAAGGGAATTTACTGAGTAATTTACTTGTAATTTACTGAAAATTTACTTTGAATTTACTGCATAATTTATTAAGAATTTACTAGAAATTTATTGGGACTTTATTGAGTAATTTATTGAGAATTTATAGAGAAATTACCGAGTGGTTTAATGATAATTTACTAGGAAATTACTCAGTAATTTACTTCAAATTTACTGGGAATTTTTTGGGAATTTAACGAGTAATTAAATGAAAATTTAGTGGGAATTTACTGAGTAATGATAATTCAGTGATGCGTCTTATAAAGGTTTGGGTTGTGTGTTAATGCAGAACAGAAAGGTTATTGCTTACGCCTTCCGACGGTTGAGGCCACACGAGAAGAACTATCCAACACATGACCTAGAATTGGCCACAGTTGTTTTTGCTTTGAAAATCTGGCGGCATTATCTGTATGGAGCAAAGTGTGAAGTCTACACGGATCACAAAAGTCTAAAATACTTCTTCTTACAGAAGGAGTTGAATATGCGACAGAGGAGATGGCTGGAACTGATAAAAGACTATGATTTAGAGATTCAGTATCACCCCGGGAAAGCTAATACAGTTGCTGATGCCTTGAGTAGAAAATCAACGGGGAGTATGGCTTGTTTGCTTACTGAACAGAGAGAGATCTTGCAAGATTTTGAGAAATCTGAAATTGAAGTGGTAATGTGTGAACAGGGTGGATTGATAGCCGCTATTACAGCCGAGCCGGCAATCATTGATGAAATTAAACAGAAACAGAAGGAGGATGAATTCCTCAAGAAAGTAATTGATGAATTTGAGACAAGTCTGAAAGTAGAGTTTGGCATTGAGAACGAAGTGTTGAGATTCCGGAACATATTGTGTGTCCCAGATATTCCGGAACTAAAGAAGAGGGTTTTAGATGAAGCCCACAAATCAGCATTTGTTATGCATCCGGGTAACAATAAAATGTATCGGGATTTTAAACAAACCTATTGGTGGCCCAAGATGAAGAATGAGATTGCAGAATATGTGTCCAAATGTCTTCAGTGTCAGCAAGTCAAAGCTGAACATCAGAAACCAAGCCGTCTACTTCAACCCCTCCCTATTCCTGAATGGAAATGGGAACATGTGAATATGGATTTCGTTGTTGGCCTACCTCGAACTTCCTGAAGTATGGATTCTGTTTGGGTTGTAGTCGATAGACTGACTAAATCTGCACATTGAAATTTGTATCTAGATTGTGGAAGAGTTTGCAAGAAGCTATGGGGACGGAACTAAGGTTCAGTACTGCATTCCACCCACAGACAGATGGGCTATCAGAACGAACAATACAGACTTTGGAAGATATGCTTCGCATGTGTGCTTTGGATTTTCAGGGGAGTTGGAAAGACTATTTGCCACTTGTAGAATTTGCTTATAATAACAACTTCCACTCCAGCATCGGTATGGCACCATACGAGGCTTTGTATGGTAGGAGGTGTAGGTCACCTATTTGTTGGACAGAGGTCGGGGATAGAGCTTTGCTTGGGCCTGAAATTGTGCAAGACACTTCTAAGAAAATCAAGGTTATTCGGCAAAGGCTCAAGACAGCTCAGGACCGGCAAAAGAACTATGCAAACGTTCGGAGAAGACCTCTTGAGTATGAGGTTGGTGACCATGTGTTCATCCGTGTTTCTCCGATGAAAGGTCAAGTCAGGTTTGGGAAGAAGGGCAAGTTGTCACCCCGTTACATTGGGCCGTTTCAGGTTCTGGAAAGGCTTGGTCCAGTTGCTTATAGAGTTGCCTTGCCACCGGGATTCGAGCAAATCCATAATGTGTTTCATGTGTCGATGTTGAGGGGTTACCTCCGAGACCCATTTCATGTGATTGATTATCACAGGGTAACTATTGATAAGAATATGGAATATGCTGAATGGCCGGAACGAATTGTTGACAGACAAGTGAAACAGCTGAGAAGCAAATCCATCCCGATGGTGAAGGTGGAATGGAAAGAACACTATGGGACGGATGCCACGTGAAAAAAAGAGGAGGAAATGCGACTACGCTATCCACATTTGTTTCCCGACGAAGGTAAATTAAGTTTGGAGGACCAAACTCCCTAAAGGAGGGAAGACTGTGATACCCATGTTCCGTAATATGTTAATTGGCCCTTAATATGAGTATGATTATGTGTTTAATATGATTTTGTGTGCCATTATGTGAAAATATGTGGTTTTGAATTTTTATCTGTTCACCGTAGGAATATCTATTTGATTATCTGCTTTGAAAATTAAATTGAAGGCCTTATCGGTCACAGAATCCGGAATTGATTACACCATTGTGATTGGCATAATTTTTAGAGCCTGCGGTGAAATTTAATTGAAAATTGATTCGAGTCAAATTAATCAGATTAAACTAATGACTTAATGCTCATTATTTTTTTTTATATTAAAAACAATGTGTGTGAGTGGGCCTATATTAAAGGCCTTATTATGTTCAATTCCTTCCCTTTATATGATTTTGGCTAATTAAACTCTCTAGAGAGAGAGAGAGAGAAAGAGACCCGAAATTGAGAGAGAAAGGGGAAATCATCTTAGTTTGCTCTTGAAACTTGGGAGTTTGAGGGCTAGCTCAAGAATTAACCATAGTTGTGAAGATTAAGGCTCCTTGGTGAGTAATTCATGAGTTTAATGTTGTAAATTATGTATTCAAGCTAGTTGGGTAATCAAGAGTGAGGATTGAAATGGAATTGAGTTGGTTTTGTTGGATTAAAGGTCAATATGTGCATGCATGTATGTAATTACTTTGAAATTTGCATATTTGAGCACCAAATGCACGATCCATGTAAGTTTTTAATTGGAGCTCATGTTCTTGACCATCTCTCCATCACGTAAGTTGAGAATGAGAGTAATAAGTCACATGCATGTGCCATTCATAAGAGTGTAAGTGTTCAATGCATAAAATTGTTATGTTGATAAAGAAATTGGTGGAAAATGAGCCATGCATGTGTTTGATTTATGAAATTGAGCTTCAAAATGTTGTAATTTGATGTTTGTAGCATGTTAGCACAAGTATATTTGAAGTTTAAGCTATTATATGCATGAAATGTTGATAGGGATGTTGAAATTGAACTCAAGAACACTACTGGAAAAACCCAGAAAATTTTATGTCCGCTCGAGCGAGAAATTCGTGCTCCCAGCATATTTTTGCAGACATGGTTCCCGCTCTAGCAGGGAAGTTGACGCTCAAGCGAGGAGCTATGTAGACAGACTTTCCGCTCGAGCGCCCGAGTTCACGCTCAAGCGTGAATTTGATGCAACCAGTACTTTTGCAGACCTATTGGGCCCGCTCGAGCGGGGACCCTGTTTCTGAAAATTTTGTGTGATCGTTCTGTGTTTCGTTTTCCGTTCTCTTTCACTTGCAAGCACTCTTAGGCATGCATTAAGCATTGTAATTGAGTTAAAGAGATGAGAATGAAGCCTAAAGAGGAATATGTGAATTAAAGAATGGATTGAATCGTTTGTGATCCATATGTGTTATATGACGTGTAGGGTCAAGCTCCAGGGCAAATCCACAAGCCGATCACTGTGAGTAATTGTAGACGTCCCCGAACGCCCCGGGAGGAACGAGCTCCCGTTCCGTTCATTTTGGGGTCACTACAGCTCAGGACTCTCCAAATTTGTCACGGTTCTAAGTCTGAACCAAAGAGTCCAAATCCGGCAAATCGTTTTAAGAAAAAAAAACAGATTTTTGAAAAGAAGTGCCAAACATGGACTGCTTTTCCAGATACAGAGTCGCCACCTAAATGTTTTTTAATGGGAAATTTAGGAAACCCTGACTCGGTGCCAAAGGCCACGTGTCTGTCATCACCAAAGTTGCCTCGGCTCGGGAACTTGGGTACGATTGGGGAAGGTCACTTCGTGAGCACCCCCGCTCGCCCGATCAAAGATCGGCCTCTACTAACCATGATATCTGTTTTTTAAAACATTGTGCATTCTTATTCCGGTTATTAGCCTAGGTTACTATGTGATGCGCACAGCATACAAATATAGACTAGGTCACCTGAATTGGAACAAAACATTTCATGTTCGTTTATTTGAAAGATGGTTTGCTACTCGCAAGTAGGCTTAAAATGCAGATTTTGCCACCCTCGGGTGGGCTTAGAAAAGATGGTTTTGCCACTATCTAAAGCAAATCAAACTCGCCAAGTGCACCCAACATCTCCCATTCCCGGATGGCTATACAAGCTACATCACTAATGGATTTCTTACTAAGGGCATCGGCCACAACATTGGCCTTTCCCGGATGATAATGCAACTCAAAATCATAATCCTCGATGAACTCCATCCACCTCCTC
>NW_021029157.1:353514-364399 GCF_004153795.1 Camellia sinensis | reverse complement strand
CGATTAGCATGAATTTGGCATTTGTGGCATCGCCGAACAAAACCGATACAATCCTCCTCCATAGTAGACTAGTAGTAACCTAGCCTGAGAATCTGCCGAGCTAACATTACTCCATTCATGTGCGCTCTGCACTCTCCCCCATGGATGGCTTTCATTAGGCGCTTTGATTCCTTTACATCCACACACAACTTGTGCATTTCTAGATGACTCCTCTTGTACAGTTTACCTCCGCAAAGGCCAACCCCTAGGATGAAGCCCCAGAAGTTAGCTTTCCAATGGCGCAAACCTTACATTAAAATTCCTCCTGTAGAAAAAGTTAGGCCCTTTTCCGTGAAGCCGCGCAGATTCGATCCAAGCGAACTTCAACCAACCACATCTATCCCCCCCGGACTTGGACTTGGGATATTCTTGAGTGCAAAATGAAGCCCTGGAAGTAATCGTTCCAATGGTGGTGGCCTCATATCTTAATTCCTCTTGTGCAAAGAGTTACGCCCGTTTCGGTGAAGCCGCGCAGATTTTTCTCCTTCCCGGATTCATGCTGAACCACTTTTGACCAAAAAGAAGTTGGCTTTTCAGCAAAATTGCTGGCCTCCCACCCTACTACAAGCTTTCTAACAGTGAAAATAAGGTCTCCACCAAAAATGAGCCCAAACCGATGCAAAATGAAGGTTCGGAGGCCAAAACGCGCAGCCCGAGGTCCCGAAAACTGGCTGTTAGGCATCGGGAGTGGTGTTCGACCACGAAGTGGGTCTCTCAGACCTCAGTGTCCCTCAAAAGGGAGAAAATAAGACACATGCCAAAAACCAGAGCAAATGGAGATGGTTAGGCAGTCCCGAACCGAGGCACACGGCCAACGGTCCCGAAAAACCGAAAATCGGGCTCCGAAATGGACAAAATAGCCTACAGCCACAAAATGTAGCCCACGGCCACTGAGAGATGGTCTACGGGACCTCTCCCTCCCCTCAGGAAAAGAAACAGAGAAAACCGAGTCTGGTTCGCAAACCGAGGCAAGGCACAGAAGAGGGTTCGAAAGTCCGGAGGCGGGGCTCACGGCCGTGACTCTGAAACTTCTGAACAAGCACATTATGCAATATCACCAAGCGCTCAACTGGTGACGTCTGAGTCTTAAGGTTGGTCAAAAATGGGGTGTCTACAGTTGCCCCTCTTTGACAGAACTCGGAAGTCACAAGTGACGGGAGTAAATGTCAAAGCCCAGAGACAACCCTTTTTTGACAAGGCCGAAGACTTAGACAAACACACAAGATAAACAGAGATGTGCCCGCAGGCATGCCCGCAGGCAAGGGGGCAAAATGCAAAGCAATATGCACAGAGCCGAACATAACTTATGGTCATGCAAATGCAGCAAGCTGTAATGAAGCAAGTATTCGCAAATAGATGCAACAGTTTTAAGTAAGTGAATACAAATCTAACTACATTTCATGCAGAAAGGATGTAAGAAAATTATGCAATTCTCACTGCGTCTCACACGGAGAAGATACGATACCTGCGCGATTCGTCTGGTTGCACCAGCCTCAAATGAACCGTACATACAATATCGTGCCTGATGGTGCTGGGGATCTCTCGCTTTTTCTTGGTTGAACCATAGGTGCTACTTTTCTCCCTGACTATGGTCGCAGCTTTCCCTATTCTCCAACAGGGTGACAGACTAGGTTGGTTCAGTATCCAGAATTGAGGTGTATACACGTTATCTCAACCTATGGGGCTTCCATACAGATTTCAAGCCGAGGACACGCCTCTGGGTATTTAAACCAGACTTTAGTCTCGGAAATCCCGAACCTTTGCGTTCTAGGCATGAGCCATTCGAACTCTAGTTTCCACCGTCTCAGTTGGTCTCCTAGGAACTCACCGCGAACACAGGCAGGTGGCTATACCAGACCACCGGAAGTCATTCGGGCACGACAAACACCAAAGGAATTGCACCTTTAGAGGATTTAAGGTCTCCTAGACCAGGGAGTGCACAAGACAGTGCGATTAAGGTACGCGAAATAGCGCGAGGAGATACATGCACAATGCAAGGCTTAGCACACAGCTTACGACATAGCATTCTATTCAATTGGCACATGGCTCACAACACAACACATTGTTTAATCTGGGCACACAGCTCTTTCGGGTGCACAGCTCATTTTTAGGCACGCAGCTTATTTTGGGCACACAGCTCGTTTCGGTTTGCATTTTTGAACACACAGCTCAAGTACTTAAATTTCTGAACACGCAGCTCATACACTTTGTCGTGATCACGCAGCCCACACTGAACACAACACATTGTTTAATCTGGGCACACAGCTCTTTCGGGTGCACAGCTCATTTTTGGGCACGCAGCTTATTTTGGGCACACAGCTCGTTTCGGTTTGCATTTTTGAACACACAGCTCAAGTACTTAAATTTCTGAACACGCAGCTCATACTCTTTGTCGTGATCATGCAGCCCACACTGATCGAGAGTTGAACACGCAGCCCAAACATTGATTTTCTGAACAAACATTCCAAATTGATGGTGAACACACAGCCCACACTGATTGAGAGTAGAACACACAGCTCTAACTCTGATTTTCTGAACACGCAGCCCAGATTGATGGTGAACACGCAGCCCACATTGATTGAGAGTAGAACACGCAACCCTAACTCTGATTTTCTGAACACGCAGCCCAGATTAAAGGTGAACACGCAGCCCACATTGATTGAAAGTTGAACACGCAGCCCAAACTTTTGATTTCTGAACACGCAGCCCAGATTGATGGTGAACACACAGCCCACATTGATTGAAAGTAGAACACGCAGCCCAAACTCTGATTTTCTGAACACGCAGCCCAGATTGAAGGTGAACACGCAACCCACATTGATTGAGAGTAGAACACGCAGCCCTAACTCTGATTTTCTGAACACGCAACCCAGATTGATGGTGAACACGCAGCCCACATTGATTGAGAGTAGAACACGCAGCCCTAACTCTAATTTTCTGAACACGCAGCTCGAATTGAAGGTGAACACGCAGCCCACACTTTTGAATTTTCCGAACACGCAGCTCAAATTGAAGGTGAACACGCAGCCCACACTGATTGAAAGTTGAACACGCAGCCCAAACTTTTGAATTTCCGAGCACACAGCTCGAATTGAAGGTGAACACGCAGCCCACACTGTTGAATTTTCCGAACACGCAGCCCAGATTGATGGTGAACACGCAGCCCAAACTTTGATTTTCCGAACACGCAGCTCGAATTGAAGGTGAACACGCAGCCCACACTGATTGAGAGTAGAACACGCAGCCCTAACTCTGATATTCTGAACACACAGCCCAGATTGATGGTGAACACGCAGCCCACATTGATTGAGAGTAGAACACGCAGCCCCAACTCTGATTTTCTGAACACGCAGCCCAGATTGAAGGTGAACACGCAGCCCAGATTGATGGTGAGCACGCAGCCCACATTGATTGAGAGTAGAACACGCCGCCCTAACTCTGATTTTCTGAACACGCAGCCCTGATTGACCAGACAGGATGCGATAACGGAACTTGCAGGAGTCGAAACAAACTCAGATATCTGACTTCTTCCTCTTTTCCTTTTGCTTCGAAGTTTGGAACCTATATAGCTTCAGATGGGTTCTAGCTTTACTGTTCCCACATGACTCAGGTTGAACCCCTTGATTTTTTAAAGAACAAAATCTTGTTTTTCACAATGTGGAGAACAACACAGCACTATGAGCGCAAGACAATTTTTTTGAAATTAAGAAATGCGTTCTTAACTGGGCATTGAGCCTACGACTGAACACAGCGAAAAAGATTGAACAATGGAAAAGAAAAGGTAAACAACCTAAACGCATCGAGACACACTTGGAAGGACTCAAAGCCAGAATCGAGACAAACAAAAACAAAAGACACGACACACAGACGTGTTACAAAGACGAGAGACCTCTCAGTACGCGAGGAGCCAGTTTCTTCGGGTATTGTTTCCCACCCTTTCTCAGTTGTGATTCTCACATCACTCGGCCCTCAAGCTCTGTTTTTGCAGAAAAAGCCCTTTTCCTCACTTTTTCTCTCAGCGCACATCTCTCTATTCTTTAATCTCTCATTTTTTATCCCTCCCCTGGGTGGTTGATGGATGAACAGGAAGTTGTGGGCTCACACCCAACATAATCAGCTCGCGGCTATTTCCTTTGGTGACATCTGTCGATGCACCGGATGAGGGAATGGGGCATCTCGATCCATTCCAATTCGTGCTTTGCACTCGGCTTGATACCTCGTTGCTTGGAGGATGAGAGAGCTTTCAACCCTTTGTTGTTAACTTCAGTTATCCCCTTTTCTGGCGGGTAGAGTGTCCTTTTTGGCGAGTAGAGTGCCTTTTCTGGCAAGTATGTTGACAATGGGGAAAAGACAGAAAGCCTGACTCAACTGCGCCCCTAGTTCATTATTTTGACTATTTTTTGTTTTAGTTTTCTCTTAAAAAGTTTTGACCAAAATGAGAGTTAGATTAACATGCTTGTTCGATTTTCTGATTTAAAATCATGCAAGTTAGGCTGTGAGCACTGAAAATTTTCCCTCTTTTGGGTCCAAGAAATGGTCCTGTTTTAAAAAAGGAATACTTTTCGAGAAGATTAGTCAACCTTAGTAAAAATTCTCAAAAACTATTTTTGCAAATGACCACTATTCAACGAGTACGGAACCTACTCTCGAGATGCACAACCTCGGATTCGAAGGAAAATTGCCCCTTGCTTGAGGGGGACTGCATGGCAACGGAAAGTTGCCCCTTGTTTGAACGGCACCGCGGCGCATTGAATGGCAACGGAAAGTTGCCCCTTGTCTGGATAGCACCGCAGCGCATTGAATGGCAACGGAAAATTGCCCCTTGTTTGAATGACACCGCGGTGCATTGTAGGCAGTCCTCAGAGTGACGAACACAATCCGTCTCTCGGATACAGAGAAGGCAAAGATGATCAAAACCATTACTTGGACATGATTGAGTTTGTTTTACGGCTGGACTTCAGAATGAAGTTGCCTACGTATCCCAAAGATGGGAATCAAGCCTCACGTAGTTCGGGGTTAAGGTACACTCGGGTATTAACCTCTCCTTTTTAGGCTCTAACTTTTGCCAAGGCGCCCGTTGCGGGTTTTCGACCTTGCGAGTTTTGTTCTTCTTTTCTTTTCAATTTTTGTATCTTTTCATTTTTTTTTCTTTTCTTTTGATTTTCTTTTTTGTTCTTTTCTTTGCATCCTTCTTTTTTGTTCTCTCTTTTTTTTCTTTTCTTTTGCATTTTTTTTGCTTCTTTTTTTTTGTATTTTTCTCTTGCTCTAACTTTTGCCTGGGTCGCCCTTCCGGGTTTTCGTCGCAGCGAGCCTCTCAAGGGTAAAAGTGTAGCTTTGTCCATGTCAAATGGTTTTGAGATCCTGAAGTCATCTGAATCCAGGAGAATGGCTGCTGTTTTGCTTTGTAAGCCTCTTCTGATGAGATCTGATCTTCTTGACCTGACTTTCCTGGCCTCTTGTTCGAGGGCTGCTTCAAATCCGACCACACAGGCCTCACATCATAGTTGACCGTTGAACCTTCTGAATTCAAGTTCACGATTTTGGAAGCAAAGGGGTTGAGTCTCGAGGATGAGAGCGATCCTAGGCTGCATAATCTCAAGAGCGATTCCACACAAGTCTTCGCAGGACCGCGCAAAACATTTTGTTTTTGAAAATTTTTAAGAAAGCGACAAATCGCTCGCGCTGAAGATAGTGTGAAGCCAGTCTGGATCAAGCCAGGGTCCTTCTCAGTACTCACGCTAACAAGCATGATTTCATTCATTTAAGGGCTTAGCACGCCTCTCTTTCTCTCAAATGATCAAAGTTTTGCAAATCCCGAGGAATTCCTTCCTCTTCGTTTTCATCGCAGTGTTCGAAAAGTTTTGAAAAACTTAGGTCGATACAATGATTCTGGGGCACAAGAGAGCAGGTGGAATGCGCTGCCATTTCATTTAGATTTCGTCACAACTAGCACACGGCAGAAGCGAACACAGAAGTGCAAAAATTACTGCTGTTTCATTCAAATCTTCTGGTGTTACTGGCTCCTTGGCAGAAACAGACTCAAAACAAAACGAAAAAGACAGACACAAAACAAAATGGTGATGCCCGAGGTAACACCCCCCGGAATCACCCGACTCCTATACAACAGGACTGACTCGATACAACAAGACAGACTCAATACCCAAGTCAGAAAGCAACTCAATAAATTACTCTATAAATTCTAATTAAATTTCTCATTAAATTCCCGAAAATTTCACTGTAAATTATGAAGTAAATTACTTAGAAAATTCTCAAAAAATTCCCAGTAAATTCTCAGTAAATTATTTAGTGAATTCTCAGAAAATTACTAATTACACATCGGCAAAGAGATGACATCGGCTCAAAACAAGGATCCAGCAACAGGATAACAAAACATCGGCTCGGGAGGACGACACTTGACTAAGCTGTGCCACACCTTGGCCGGGGTGCGCCACATCTCGGCCTAGGCCATACCTGCCTGCGGACAAGGTTCAAGTGCAAAACATCTCGGCAAGGAATGCCCGAGGTGAAGATGGGGTTGAACAAGATCTCAAGATAGTTTTAAGTACAAAAGGTCAAAGGTGGACTAAGCTCAAGATGACTTCGGCTACGCACACACCCTAAGTAAAGAACAAAATCAAGCAAGCAACTTAAGCAAATCAAGGCAAGATAAGACCTTCAAATCAACATAACAAGTAAGACCATGCAAGAATGTATGCAAGTATGGCAAGGGTAAGGTGAGGGTTGTTACACACACCCAACATAATCAGCTCGCGGCTATTTCCTTTGGTGACATCTGTCGATGCGCCGGATGAGGGAATGGGGCATCTCGATCCATTCCAATTCGTGCTTTGCACTCGGCTTGATACCTCGCTGCTTGGAGGATGAGAGAGCTTTCAACCCTTTGTTGTTAACTTCAGTTATCCCCTTTTCTGGCGGGTAGAGTGTCCTTTTTGGCGAGTAGAGTGCCTTTTCTGGCAAGTATGTTGACAATGGGGAAAAGACAGAAAGCCTGACTCAACTGCGCCCCTAGTTCATTATTTTGACCATTTTTTGTTTTGGTTTTCTCTTAAAAAATTTTGACCAAAATGAGAGTTAGATTAACATCATTGTCACCTTAGTTGTCGAAGCTTTGTCCTTAGCCGATGTCATCACTTGCCGGAGTGCCTTACCGAGTAGCTTGTTAGATACACTTTGTCATAGTCTTGTCTTGTCAATCTATCACCTTTTGGAGGAGAACCAACCAGTCGTTGCCACGTGTCCGAGCTGAGTGTTAAGTCAGCCGATAGAGAGAGAAAACCTATCATTTCTATATCTTTGTTTTGTAGAAGAGAGAGAAGCTCTAGAAGAGGGAGAGGAGTTCTTGAGAGGAGGTAGATTCCCAAGCTTGATCCCTAAAGATCGAACCGTTAGATCCGTGTTTTAAGGTTAGATTCTTGATCTGCTCATGTTGTTCCTTATGTACATGTTATTGCATTGCATAATTGAATATGATTTGTAAGCCATGCATTGCTTTGAAGTTCGGTTTTAGAAAGAGAAAATAGCATTCATGTGTTCTTCAAGAAAAGTGATGATTTGATCCGAAAGTTCAT
This sequence comes from Camellia sinensis, assembly GCF_004153795.1. NCBI lineage: Eukaryota > Viridiplantae > Streptophyta > Magnoliopsida > Ericales > Theaceae > Camellia > Camellia sinensis. Next base: position 356,771 of record NW_021029157.1, on the reverse strand, counting down.
GCCAAGATCCATGTTTTTGTGTTTGTTTTCACATGATTTTCAAGTATGGGTACCCAGGTCCACGTTTTCGAACTCATAGCATGAAATCCCAGATTTTATAAATAGAGAAGTTATGATTTTAGCATTCATGTTCTTCATGATCTTCATATTCATGTTCTTCCTAACTTTTGCCAAGGCGCCCGTTGCGGGTTTTCGACCTTGCGGGCTTTGTTCTTCTTTTCTTTTCAATTTTTGTATCTTTTCATTTTTTTTTCTTTTCTTTTGATTTTCTTTTTTGTTCTTTTCTTTGCATCCTTCTTTTTTGTTCTCTCTTTTTTTTCTTTTCTTTTGCATTTTTTTTGCTTCTTTTTTTTGTATTTTTCTCTTGCTCTAACTTTTGCCTGAGTCGCCCTTCCGGGTTTTCGGCCCAGCGAGCCTCTCAAGGGTAAACGTGTAGCTTTGTCCATGTCAAATGGTTTTGAGATCCTGAAGTCATCTGAATCTAGGAGAATGGCTGCTGTTTTGCTTTGTAAGCCTCTTCTGATGAGATCTGATCTTCTTGACCTGACTTTCCTGGCCTCTTGTTCGAGGGCTGCTTCAAATCCGGCCACACATGCCTCACATCATAGTTGACCGTTGAACCTTCTGAATTCAAGTTCATGGTTTTGGAAGCAAAGGGGTTGAGTCTCGAGGCTGAGAGCGATCCTAGGCTGCATAATCTCAAGAGCGATTCCACACAAGTCTTCGCAGGACCGCGCAAAACATTTTGTTTTTGAAAATTTTTAAGAAAGCGACAAATCGCTCCCGCTGAAGATAGTGTGAAGCCAGTCTGGATCAAGCCAGGGTCCTTCTCAGTACTCACGCTAACAAGCATGATTTCATTCATTTAAGGGCTTAGCACGCCTCTCTTTCTCTCAAATGATCAAAGTTTTGCAAATCCCGTGGAATTCCTTCCTCTTCATTTTCATCGCAGTGTTCAAAAAGTTTTGAAAAACTTAGGTCGATGCAATGATTCTGGGGCACAAGAGAGCAGGTGGAATGCGCTGCCATTTCATTTAGATTTCGTCACAATTAGCACACGGCAGAAGCGAACACAGAAGTGCAAAAATTACTGCTGTTTCATTCAAATCTTTTGGTGTTACTGGCTCCTTGGCAGAAACAGACTCAAAACAAAAAGAAAAAGACAGACACAAAACAAAATGGTGATGCCCAAGGTAACACCCCTCGGAATCACCCGACTCCTATACAACAGGACTGACTCAATGCAACAAGATAGACCCAAAAAAAAAAAAAAAAAAACTGACTCAAAACAAAAAGACAGACTCAAAACAAAACTACAGAACTGACTCAACACCCAAGTCAGAAACTACAAAACTAGCGTTCGCAAATGCTCAAAATAGTGCGTGCTATACGCCACATCCGAGGTAAACCGCGTGCCGCCCGCAGGTGGTCCAACCCCTGATCACATACTTGCATTATCCTCGAAATCCACCAACCTGGTGGTGACAGACTTTGCCGAGCTTGGAGGGAGGATGACTTCATTGTCAATCAAATCTTGCACTTCGTGGCGAAGACGGAAGCAATTGTCGGTGCTATGACCGGTTTGCTGATGGAAGGCACAGTAGTCGGCTGGGTTGTGCGAGAGAGGGAGGTTCTTTGGTAGTGGCTGCAGCTCGAGGGGCTTCAGATGCCCTTTTTTAATGAGGATTTGAAGGGCCTTAGACAAAAGCATGTAAAGGGCATGGAAGACTCTGCGACCTCGGGGCAGATGATTCGAGGCTTGCTGACTTTTGCTGGACGCACTCGAAAAGGGGTCGGCAGGTGGTGCCTTGGCTCTCTGATCTTTTCTAGGCGCAGGGCTAGGATTGGAAGGAACTGTTCTGGCATGACGGTCCCCATCTTGATTTTCCCTCTGGCTTAAACTGCTCTCGGCCTGAGTGAGGAAGACGTCATCTACAGTTTTTACAGCAACAGCGAACACTTGCTGTTTATTCAATCCTCCGGCTTTCAAAGCCTCAACAGCCCACAGGAGTTGTTCGTAGGGATCGGTGTCCACCTTCATCTTGTTCTTACCACTCGCCTCGGCTTGGTAGAAGGTTTGAGTTGCTACATCAGAGCGGAGCCCCGTTGTTGTCGACATACCATTGCCGGAACTTGGGATGGCTTCAGGTTGGCTAAGTTCGATTACAATTCAACCCAGTAACGGGGGCTCCTCCGGTATGAAGTTCCCGGCATACGATGTGGTTGGTGGCGGAGCCCACATTCCGTAGGCTAGATCAGCCACGGATCTCTGAAGGTCGCCAATCATTCCCATCAACTCAAACGTGGTGGGCTCACGAGCTTGAAACAACTGGGGTGTCCAGACCGGGTGCGCGGTAGGTGACCTAGGTGGGTGTGGTACTTCAACGTCGGTCTCACCCTGCAATGTGATTCCTTGGTCTAACGTGGCTGCCATAACCACAATTTCTTCCAAATTTTGCGTCATCACGAGTCTGCTGAACTGAACTGAGGTGATGTGACTGGTGACTGACGGATCAGATGGACCGGACGGGTGACTGACGGATTTGATGAACTGGTGAGCCTTTTCTTGTCTTGCCTCAGCAAAGGAGAACACTGGTTGCTCTGAACCGAGTCTCTGAACCCTTGAAAGAGAAAATATGCAGTATCTCATCCCAATCCCACCAATACAGACATGAACATAACTGAATAACTACATTCGACCACTGATCACTGTTCCCAAAATTACTGGCCCCAAAACTGAATATGATACCCGCAGATATAACTAATTCCCAAAATACTGAACTGGTGCCCGCAGGCCTAATGCCCAAACTTGTAAACTGATGCATTCGTATAAAGGCGCACTCTAAAAGCACATAACAAACAAGTGAGAGCCAAAACACCCCTATGTTGGGGTAGGGTTTCCCTGTCCTATTTTGTCAGGAACTAGGATTTCACTACGCACACAGCGGTTTCAAACAACCTATATCAGGTAAGCAACATGTCCTAGTTTGGAATGGTCACTATGGATCCAAATATGCACTAGGTCGAATGGTCAAAAGGGGTGCCCTGGTAAAACCGGGGTTTGTGTTCCCATACTGGCAGAGCCCATAACCGGTCAGCCTTATGGTCTTGCCTTGACAAGACAAGCCTCCGGCAAACCGTTCAGGAATAGCAAATGGCAAACACGGTCTCCTAGGCGCACCAATGCACATGCAACGCAAAGAGACACATAAATGAAATCAAAACAGGATATCACGAGTTCGAGTCAAGCTCTCTAA
>NW_021029157.1:332550-351930 GCF_004153795.1 Camellia sinensis | reverse complement strand
TGCATGAAAATGAGATGCCTCGAAATGCGTGCACACGGGCACGCAAATCGAGAAAATGACATAAGCAATGTAAATGACATGGAAATGTGATATGGGCTTATACTAACATGAGAGAGCCTCAGCCACACTCACATAAGAGGCCGATGAATGAAAATGAAGTGCCTCGAAATGCGTGCACACGGGCACGCAAACTGAGGCAATGGCATACGCAATGCAATATGGCTCAAATGGCATAAAGAATGCAACATGGACTTACACTAACATGAGAGAGCCTCAGGCACACACACATAAGAGGCCGATTGATGAAAAATGAAGTGCCTCGAAATGCGTGCACACGGGCACGCAAACCGAGGCAATGACATATGCAATGCAATGGCATGGAAATGATGTGCAATCATGCTAATGGAATTTCAGCACTGAAATGTGGGGAAAAACAGCGCCGAAATGAGGTGAGAGTACACTCGATGCATGGAATCTCTCCCGAAATGCAAAATTAGGCACATAGAATGAACTACGGCTATACAAAGCATGCATAATTGGTACATGGAATGAAAAGATAGAACCAAGGAAGCCCCAAAATAATCATTTTACTAGTACAAATCATGGCCAAACAGCAAGCAAAGATAGGGCAACAATGGCATGCAAAAATGGCCCTAAACATGAGATTATGAAGCAACTCACAACTTTTGACTCCAAATAGGTTAGGGCCCTTCAACAACATTGAAGTGGGGCCCAAAATAAGCCACTTTACAGAACTGTAAAAACCCCAAAGACAAACATAGGTATGGCTAAGTTCTTATGCAAGAAAATGGGCCAAAAGGTGGCCAAAGAGGCAAGTGGTATATGCAAAGCTCAAACTGAAAAATTCCCTTCTACAACATTGAATAGGGAACAAAAATAAGCATATTTACAGAACTATAAAAACCCCAAAACAGTATACAAACATGCTAGAAATGCAATGCAAAATGAGGCTCAAAAAGAGGCTATAACACAAAGTCTACAAAATATTCCACAAACGGCCAAAGACCCTTAATGAAACATGAATAATGGGCCAAAATAAGACTATTTCTAGCTCTGTAAAATGACCAAAAACGGAAGCACAATGGGCTGCCAAAGCATGCAAAAATGGGGACCAAAGAGGAGTATAAAAAATATGCCTCAAACAGTGATGAGCCCTTCTTCAATGTTGAAGAGGGGCTCAAAATAAGCCTATTTACAGTTTACAACATGCTCCAAAACAGAACAATATGGCTACAAAATATCATGCAAGAAAATGGCATTCAAGGAGGATATTGAAGCAAGTGCAATATGGAGGGCTCAAACAGGGTTGAGCCCTTAAGAAAAAGTGAAAAATAGCTCAAAATAAGGCCACTTTCAGTTGAGCCGGAGCTCAAACAGCAAGCCTATATGGCTAAGAAATGGTGCAAAATGAGCTAGAAAAGAGGGAAAGTGGACTTACCCTTGAAGGCTTGACTTTGGTTGCCTCTTGGCTTGAGTTTTTGTGGCTCCTCAAGCCTTGAAGAACACCCTCAAACTTCTGGAATGGAGGATGGAAGGGTGGGGGTTGGTGTGTAGAAGAAATGGTGATGTCAGGACTTGGAAGTTTTTCAAGGAAATGAGAGAGATGGAGGGGGATTTTGTATACCAAGCTTGAAGACCAATTTTTCTAACCTCTGATACAAATGGTAGCAGCTGGTTATATGGACAAAAAAATGGGAGCAAAGGGAGGCAAAAGGTGGGGGAAAAGGAGGCAAGTTTTCCCCCACAAAATATCCCCCGGATTGAGATATTTTCTGGGGGATACAGCTATACAACTATAAAGTGTGTATTGCAAGGAACATGGCCGGCCAGTTTAAAAGGGGAAAAAAAGTCATCCACCAGGTAAGTGGCCGGCCGGCCAGAAAAAGTGGCCGGCCGGCTAGGTCAAAGGGAAAAAAGTGGCTGGCCACCCCTTAGGATGAAGCCCCAGAAGTTAGCTTTCCAATGGCGCAAACCTTGCATTAAAATGCCTCCTGTAGAAAACGTTATGCCCTTTTCCGTGAAGCTGCGCAGATTCGGTCCAAGCGGACTTCAACCAACCACATCTCTCCCCCCCAGACTTGGACTTGGGAGATTCTTGAGTACAAAATGAAGCCCCGGAAGTAATCTTTCCAATGGTGGTGGCCTCATATCTTAATTCCTCTTGTGAAAAGAGTTACGCCCGTTTCGGTGAAGCCGCGCAGATTTTTCTCCTTCCCGGATTCATGCTGAACCACTTTTGACCAAAAAGAAGTTGGCTTTTCAGCAAAATTGCTGGCCTCCCACCCTCCTACAAGCTTTCTAACAGTGAAAATAAGGTCTCCACCAAAAATGAGCCCAAACCGATGCAAAATGAAGGTTCGGGGGCCGAAACGCGCAGCCCGAGGCCCCGAAAACTGGCTGTTAGGCACCGGAGTGGTGTTCGACCACGAAGTGGGTCTTTCAGACCTCAGTGTCCCTCAAAAGGGAGAAAATAAGACACATGCCAAAAATCAGAGCAAACGGAGATGGTTAGGCGGTCCCGAACCGAGGCACACGGCCAACGGTCCCGAAAAACCGGAAACCGGGCTCCGAAATGGACAAAATGGCCTACAGCCACAAAATGTAGCCCACGGCCACTGAGAGATGGTCTACGGGACCTCTCCCTCCCCTCAGGAAAAGAAACAGAGAAAATCGAGTCTGGTTCGCAAACCGAGGCAAGACACAGAAGAGGGTTCGGAAGTTCGGAGGCGGGGCTCACGGCCGCAACTCTGAAACTTCTGAACAAGCACATTATGCAATATCACCAAGCGCTCAACTGGTGACGTCTGAGTCTTAAGGTTGGTCCAAAATGGGGTGTCTACAGTAATATCGATATTTTGAAGTTTGTCAATTGTCCAATTGCTTATTTCTTTACAAGTTTGCTAGTTTGAATTATGGACAACCGATTGACATATATGATTGGGCCGAAGGCCGATTGACATGAATGATTGAGCCAAAGGCCGATTGACATGAATAATTGGGCCGAAGGCCGATTGACATGAATGATTGGGCCGAAGGCCGATCGACATGAATAATTGGGCCGAAGGCCGATCATAAATGATTGGGCTGAAGGCCGATTGACATGAATGACTGGGCCAAAGGCCGATGGATATAAATGATTGGGCCAAAGGCTGTCTGCTGTAACTGTTTCAATGATTGCTTATGTATCTTCCTTGTTTGATATTATTCACTGGGCATTCGCTCACGCTTATTTATGTGCATGTAGGTGAGCCAAGGGACGTCCAAAACCAGCCCCGGTGAAATTGTGAGAAACATTCGAAGTTTTGAATAGTCAGCCTAAACGTCTCACGCACGAGACTGTCTTCGCCTTTGTCCCTTGTTCATAGTTTTGTTATGATTGGCGAAAACATCAGATTACTTTTGTATATAGGTTTTGGGTTCGACTGACTTAAACTTGAATGGTTCTGTATGCACAGAATTTTTATGTTAGTACATATTTGATGTGAGTTATTAACATATAAATGTTTGGAACGTTATGGTGTGCATATAAGCACAGCTCTATGGACAAAGTTTTAAATTTGCTTCTGTTTGGCCCCTTTACTCTGATGACTTTTGTTTCTTTTTGGTTTGAGGCCGTAGGTAATCTCATGATTACTGGCCGGTTATGGCCTTAACCCATAAGGGCGGGTTCGGGTCGTGACAAATTTAATGGGAATTTACACAGTAATTTAATGAGAATTTACTGGGAATTTACTAAGTAATTTACTTGGAATTTTCTGAGAATTTACTCAGTAATTTATTAGGAATTTACTGAATAATTTACAGAGAATTTTCTGAGTAATTTATTGGGAATTTACGGTGAATTTATTAGGAATTTACAGTGTAATATACTTAGAATTCACTGAGAATTTACTAGAAATTTACTGAGTAATTTAAAGAGATATTACTGAGAATTTCCTGGGAATTTTCTGAGTAATTTACTGGGAATTTACTGGAAATTTAGTGGAAATTACTAAGTAATTTACTGAGGATTTACTGGGAATTTAATGGGTAATTTAATGGGAATTTACCGGGAATTTACTGGGAATTTACTAAGTAATTTACTGGGAATTTACTCGGTAATTTACTGAGAATTTGCTACGTAATTTACTTAGAATTTACTAAGAATTTACTGGGAATTTACTAGGTAATTTACTGAGAATTTACTTGGAATTAACAGTGTAATTTAATGAGAATTTACTAAGTAATTTAATAAGAATTTACTGGAATTTCCTGAGAATTTACTCAGTAAATTACCGAGAATTTGCTCGGAATTTACTAAGTAATTTACTGAGAATTTAATGGGAATTTACTGAGTAATTAACTGAGAATTTACGGGGAATTTCCTAAGTAATTTAATGAGAATTTACTGGGAATTTACTGAGAATTTAATGGGAATTTATTGAGTAATTTACTAAGAATTTACTGGGAATTTAATCAATAATTTACTTAGAATTTACAGGTAATTTACTGAGTTATTTTCTAAAAATTTAATGAGAATTTACTGAGTAATTTAATAAGAATTTACTTGGAATTTACAGATTATCTTAATGAGAATTTACTAAGAATTTATTGAGTAATTTATTGCGAATTTACTGATAATTTACAAAGAATTTACTTGGAATTTACTCAGTATTTTGCTGAGAATTTATTGGGAATTTACTTAGTAATTTACTGAGAATTTAATTGGAATTTCTTGAAAAAATTACTGAGAATTTACTGAGAATTCACTGAGTAATTTACTTACTGAGAATTTACTAAGTAATTTATTGAGAATTTACTGGAAATTTAATTAGAATTTACTGAGTAATTTACTGAGAATTTACGGGAAATTTACTGAGAATTTACTAAGAATTTACTGGGAATTTACTAAGTAATTTATTGAGAATTTATTGGGAATTTACTTGCAATTTATTGAGTAATTTACTGATAATTTACGGGGAATTTACTGAGAATTTACTGGGAATTTACTGAGTAATTTACTGGAAATTTACTGGGAATTTATGGAGTAATTTACTGAGAATTTAGTCGGAATTTATTGAGAATTTACTAGGAATTTACTAAGTAATTCAATAAGAATTTACTGATTAACTTCATGAGAATTTACTGCGTACTTTGCTGAGAATTACTGTGAATTTACTGAGTAATTTACTGAGAATTTATCGGGAATTTACTCAATAATTTACTGCGAATTTGCAGGGAATGTACTGAGCATTTATTAGGAATTTATGGAGAATTTACTGGTAAGTTACCGAGTATTTACTGGGAATTTGCAAGGTAATTTACTGCGAATTTACTGCGAATTTACTCAGTAATTTAATGAGAAATTTACTGAGAATTTACTGCTAATTTATTAATTAATTTATTGAGAAATTACTGGTAATTTACTAAATAATTTACTAGGAATTTACTGAGAATTTACTGCGAATTTACTAAGTAATTTAGTAAGAATTTACGAGAAATTTACTCAATAATTTACTGAGAATTTAATGGGAATTTACTGAGTAATTTAATGACAATTTTCTGGGAATTTACTTAGTAATTCAATGAGAATTTATTGGGAATTTGCTGTGAATTTAGTAAGAATTTACTGAGTAATTTACTGAGAATTTTCTTGGAATTTACTGAGTAATTTACTAAGAATTTACTGGCCATTTGCTCAGAATTTACTGAGAATTTATTGAGTAATTTACTAGGAATTTACTGGAAATTTACTGATTAATTTAATGAGTAATTTACTGAGTATTTACTAGGAATTTACTGAGTAATTTACTACGAATTTACTGAATAATTCAGTGGGAATTTACATGGAATTTAGTGAGAATTTACAGGGAATTTACTGAGTAATTTAGTGAGAATTTACTCAGTAATTTACTGAGAATTTACTGGGAATTTACTAAGAATTTACTAAGTAATTTACTAAGAATTTACTGGGTAATTTAATAAGAATTTACTGGGAATTTACTGATTAACTTAATGAGAATTTACTAGGAATTTACTGAGTAATTTTTTGAGAATTTATTAGAAATTTACACAGTAATTTAATAAGAATTTACTGGAAATTTATTGAGTAATTTATTGATAATTTATTAGAAATTTAATCAGTAATTTACTAAGAATCTTTTTGGAATTTCCTTAGTCATTTACTGGGAATTTAAGGAGTATTTACTAGCAATTTATTGAGTAATTTATTGAGAATGTAGTGGAAATTTATTGAGTAATTTAAAAAGAAATTACTGGGAATTTGTTGAGAATTTACAAGGAATTTACTGATTAATTTGCCTAGAATTTGCTGCGAATTTACTGAGTAATTTAATGGAAATTTACTGGAAATTTACTGAGAATTTACTCGGAATTTATTGAGTAATTTACTGAGAATTTACTTGGAATTTATTGTGTAATTTAATAAGAATTTATAAGGAATTTATTGATTAACTTATTAAGAATTTACTGAGAATTTACAGGGAATTTCTCAGCAATTTAATTAGAATTTACTTGAAATTTACTGAGTAATTTACTTAGAATTTACTGGAATTTAAGGAGAATTTACTGGGAATTTACTGAGTAATTTAATTAGAATTTACTAGGAATTTACTGATTAATTTAATGAGAATTTATTAGCAATTTAGTGGGAATTTACTGAGTAATTTACTGAGAATTTACAAGGAATTTACTGAGTAATTTAATTAGATTTTACTGGGAATTTACTGAGTAATTTACTAATAATTTAGTTGGAATATAATCAGTTATTTACTGAGAATCTACTGGGAATTTGCTGAGTAATTTATTGGGAATTTAGTAGGAATATAATTAGTTATTTACTGAGAATCTACTGGGAATTTATTGAGTAATTTATTGGGAATTTAAAGAGAATTTACTGAGAATTTAATGAGTATTTACTAGGAATTTATTGAGAAATTTATTGAGAATTTATTGGGAATTTACTGAGGAATTTAATAAGAATTTATAGGGAATTTACTAGGAATTTACATAGTAATTTAATGAGAATTTAAAGGGAATTTACTGGGAGTTTAGTGATAATTTACTTGGAATTTACTCAGTAATTTATTGAAAATTTACAGGAAATTTACAGAGTAATTTACTAGGAATTTACTTAGTAATTTAATGCGAATTTACAGGGAATTTACTGAGAGTTTAGTGATAATTTAGTTGGAATTTACTCAGTAATTTATTGAGAATTTACTGGGAATTTACAGAGTAATTTACTGAGAATTTACTGGAAATTTACTGAGTAATTTACAAAGAATTTACTCGGAATTTATTGAGAATTTACTGGTAATTTACTGAGTAACTTAATGAGAATTTCCTTGGAATTTACTAAGTAATTTGCAGAGAATTTACTTGGAATTTACCGAGTAATTTACTGGGAATTTACTGAAAATTTACTGAGAATTTACTGAGTAATTTACTGAATATTTACTGGGAATTTACTGAGTAATTTACTGGGAATTTACTGAGTAATTCAGTAAGAATTTACATGGAATTTGGTGAGAATTTATAGGGAACTTACTGAGTAATTTAGTGAGAATTTATTCAGTAATTTACTGAGAATTTACTGAGTAATTTACTGAGAATTTACTGGGAATTTACTGATTAACTTAATGAGAATTTACTGAGAATTTACTGAGTAATTTTTTTATAATTTATTTGGAATTTACACAGTCATTTAAAGAGAATTTACTGAAAACGTACTGAGTAATTTACTGATAATTTATTGAGAATTTAATCAGTAATTTACTAAGAATCTTCTTGTAATTTACTTAGTAATTTACTGGGAATTTACTAAGTAATTTACTGAAAATTTACTGGGAATTTAAGGAGTATTTACTAGCAATTTATTAAGTAATTTACTGAGAATGTACTAGAAATTTACTGAGTAATTTAAAAAGAATTTATTTGGAATTTTCTGAGAATTTACTGATCAATTTGCTGAGAATTTACTTTGAATTCACTGAGTAATTTAATGAGAATTTACTGGGAATTTACTCAGTAATTTACTGAGAATCTACTTGGAATTTACTGTGTAATTTAATAAGAATTTACAGGGAATTTACTGATTAACTTAATGATAATTTACTAGGAATTTTCTCAGTAATTTAATGAGAATTTACTTGGAATTTACTGAGTAATTTATTTAGAATTTACTGGGAATTTAATTAGAATTTATTGGAAATTTACTGAGTAATTTAATTAGAATTTACTAGGAATTTATTGACTAATTTAGTGAGAATTTATTAGGAATTTACTGAGTAATTTACTAAGAATTTACAGGGAATTTACTGAGTAATTTAATTAGAATTTAATGGGAATTTATTGCGTAATTTTTTGAGAATTTACTTGGAATTTACACAGTAATTTAATGAGAATTTACTGGGAATTTACTAAGTAATTTACTGGGAATTTAATGAGAATTTACTGGGAATTTAATCAGTATTTACTGGGAATTTATTGAGAAATTTACTAAGAATTTACTAGGAATTTACTAAGTAATTTAATGAGAATTTATAGGGAATTTACTGAGTATTTACTAGAAATTTACTAAGTAATTTACTGAGAATTTACTTAGTAATTTAATGAGAATTTACAGGAAAATTATTGGGAGATTATTGATAATTTACTTGGAATTTACTCAGTAATTTATTGAGAATTTATAGGGAATTTACAGAGTAATTTACTAAGAATTTACTGGAAATTTACTGATAATTTAGTTGGAATTTACACAGTAATTTATTGAGAATTTACAGAGTAATTTACTGAATATTTACTAGGAATTTACTGAGTAATTTACTAAGAATTTACTCGGAATTTACTGAGTAACTTAATGAGAATTTACTGATTAATTTACTAGGAATTTACTGAAAATTTACTGAGAATTTACTGAGTAATTCAGTGAGAATTTACAATGAATTTAGTGAGAATTTACAAGGAATTTTCTGAGTAATTTAGTGAGAATTTACTCAGTAATTTACTGATAATTTACTTCGAATTTACTCAGTAATTTACTGGGAATTTACTGGGAATTTTATTAGGAATTTACTGAGAATTTATTAGGAATTTACTGAGTAATTTTTTGAGAATTTATTGGGAATTTACATAGTAATTTAATGTGAATTTACTGAAAATTTGCTGAGTAATTTACTGATAATTTGTTGAGAATATAATCAGTAATTTACTAAGAATCTTCTTGGAATTTACTTAGTAATTTACTGGGAATTTATTGATTACTTACTGAAAATTTACTGAGAATTTAAGGAGTATTTACTAGCAATTTATTGAGTAATTTACTGAGAATGTACTAGAAATTTAGCGCATAATTTTAAAAAAAAAAATTATTGGGAATTTACTGAGAATTTACTAGGAATTTACTCATTAATTTGCGTAGAATTTATTAGGAATTTACTAAGTAATTTAATGAGAATTTACGGGGAATTTACTGAGAATTTATTGGGAATTTACTCAGTAATTTATTGATAATTTACTCGAAATTTATTGAGTAATTTACTGAGAATTTTCTTAGAATTTACTGTGTAATTTAATAAGAATTTACAGGGAATTTACTGATTAACTTAATGAGAATTTGTTGGAAATTTTCTCAGTAATTTAATGAGAATTTACTTAGAATTTACTGAGTAATTTACTTAGAATTTACTGGGAATTTAATGAGAATTTACTGGAAATTTACTATGTAATTTAATTAGAATTTATTAGGAATTTACTAATTAATTTAATGAAAATTTATTAGGAATTTACTGGGAATTTACTGAGTAATTTACTGAGAATTTACAGGGAATTTACTGAGTAATTTAATTAGAATTTACGGGGAATTTACTGAGTAACTTAATTGGAATTTACTGCGAATTTACTGAGTAATTTTTTGATAATTTACTGGTAATTTACACAGTAATTTAATGAGAATTTACTGGGAATTTACTGAGTAATTTACTGATAATTTAGTGGGAATTTAATCAGTTATTTTCTGAGAATCTACTGGGAATTTACTAAGTAATTTACTTGAAATTTAATGAGTATTTACTGGGAATTTATTGAGAAATTTTTTGAAAATTTACTAGGAATTTACTGAGTAATTTAATGAGAATTTATAGGGAATTTACTAAGTATTTACTAGAAATTTACTGAGTAATTTACTGAGAATTTATAAAGAATTTACTAGGAGTTTAGTGATAATTTATTTGGAATTTACTCAGCAATTTATTGAGAATTTACTGAGAATTTACAAAGTAATTTACTGGAAATTTACTGGAAATTTACTTAGTAATTTAATGAGAATTTACAGCGAATTTACTGGAAGTTTAGTGATAATTTTGTTGGAATTTAGTCAGTAATTTATTGAGAATTTACTGAAAATTTACAGAGTAATTTACTGAGAATTTACTAGGAATTTACTGAGTAATTTACTAAGAATTTACTCGGAATTTACTGAGAATTTACTTGGAATTTACTGAGTAATTTACTGAGAATTTACTGAGTAATTTACTGAGTGTTTAATAGGAATTTACTGCGAATTTACTGAGTAATTCAGTGAGAATTTACATGGAATTTAGTGAGGATTTACAGGGAATTTACTGAGTAATTTAGTGAGAATTTACTTCAAATTTACTCAATAATTTACTGAGAATTTATTGGGAATTTACTAAGAATTTTACTAGGAAATTACTGGGAATTTACTCGGTAATTTAATAAGAATTTACTCAGAATTTACTGATTAACTTAATGAGAATTTACTGAGTAATTTTTTGAGAATTTATTGGGAATTTACACAGTAATTTAATGAGAATTTACTGAAAATTTACTGAGTAATTTACTGATAATTTATTGGGAATTTAATCAGTAATTTACTAAGAATCTTCTTGGAATTTACTCAGTAATTTACTGGAAATTTACTGAGTAATTTACTGAGAATTTAATTGTAACAACCCTCACCTTATTCTTGTCATACTTGCATACATTCCTGCATGAACCTGCCTTGTTATTTTGTTTTGAAGGATTTGCCTTGTCTTGATCTGCTTGAAGTTGCTTGCATGATTTCGTTCTTTGCTTAGTGTGTTTGTGTGCGTAGCCGAGGTCATCTTGAGCTTAGTCCGCCTTTGACCCTTGCACTTAGAACTATCTTGAGATCTTGTTCAACCCCATCTTCACCTCGGGCATTCATTGCCGAGATGTTTTGCACTTGAACCTTGTCCCGCAGGAAGGTATGGCCTAGGCCGAGATGTGGCACCCCCCGGCCAAGGTGTGGCACAGCTTAGTCAAGTGTCGTCCTCCCTAGCCGATGTTTTGTTATCCTATTGCTGGATCCTTGATTTGAGCCGATGTCATCTTATTGCCGATGTGTCTTACCCGAGCTTGCTGCATACGCTTTGTCAGAGACTTGTCTTGTCTATCAATCACCTTTTTGGAGCTGAACCAACCCGATAACGCCACGTGTCCGAGCTGATTGTTAAGGCAGCCGGCAGATCCTGAAACAAATCATTTTCTTGTCTCAAATCCTTGTTTTAGAGAGAGAAGCTCTAGAGAGGAGGAAGAAGAGTTCTTGAGTGAGAGTAGTCTTCCAAGCTTGATCTTCGTAGTTTGAACCGTTGGATCCGAGTTTTGAGGTTAGAATCTTGATCTCCTTTGGTTGTTCTTGCTGATCATCTAGCTGCATTGCATGATCGGATTTGTGTTGCATGTCATGCTTTGTTTTGAAGTTGGTTTTGGAAAGAGGAAATGGTTTTCCATATGTTCTTGAAGAAAGTCTCGTTTTGATCGAAAAGTTTGGAACGGAAACCATGTTTTTGTGTTTGTTCTTGCATGACTTTCTTGAACGGGTACCCAGGTCCCTATTTTAAACTCTTGGCATGAAAACTCAGATTTTTGTAACAAGATTGTGAGCTTGCATCCATCTTTCAAATGATCATGTTCTTCATATTCTTCAAAGGGAAAACCCAGGTTTCCCTGACCTTGTTTAGCGGGACCTCGGCATAGTCCTACACGGTACCCAGTGTGTTTGCACGAAGCGGGAGCAGTGGTTAAGCTCCCAGCTTGTTTTGCTTTGTCTTTGACTTGGATCTGGCAAGAGTGCCGAGATCATTTGCATGTATATAGAGCTTGCTTTGAGAATGTGACTTGCCATGTGATTGTAGGTCCCTTGATATTTGCTTGAGTCTACACCTGAAGAACTAGGTGAGTGGTATATTGATAAAGCTATGTAATAACTTGTTTTGGATAAATCTTGCTTGCCTTGTTTTGACAAAAGTATTTTGTTAGCATGAATAAATAGCCCTGTTTTGATGTGTCAAGTATACTCCTTTGCTGATGCCAATCTTTGAAAAGGATACGGTCCTTGTTAAATCGGGCTACGGGCCTAAGTAACACAAGTCCCTTGTGCTGAGGACTCTAAACTTTCGCAGTACTAAGTATAAAAGGATACGGTCCTTGTTAAATCGGGCTAACGGCCTAAGTACAACAAGTCCTTGTACTGGAGGATCTAAACTTTCGCGGTACCAAGTGCACAAGTCCCTTGTATTGGAGGACTCTAAACTTTCGGCAGTACTTTTGACCAAACGATTACGGATCGTCAGCCCTTGATACTTGATTGATGAATACGGTTCATCCCTTGCTTCGCGATGTTATGATATTGACTGATGAATACGGTTCATCCCTTGCTTTGCCGATGTTATGATACTTGACTGATGAATACGGTTCATCCTTGCTTCGCCGATGTTACGATATACTTGATTGATGAATACGGTTCATCCCTTGTTTTGCCTATGTCAGTAAACACTTTGGATACTTGTAATATTTGATTGATGAATACGGTTCATCCCTCGTCTTGCTAATTTTGATGTGTTTCGTTTTGAAGGACCTCGCTGTATTCATGCAAAACTTTATTATTAGTACCATTCACTGAGTATTTGTACTCACCCCTCTATATATATGTAGGTGATGAGCAGGACGGCGGCGACGCCTAGATCGTTTTGGATGCCTGTTTTGGATTCTGTACTTATGTCGCTTTTGCTTTTGTATTTACGTCGCGGTGCCCTGCTTTGCATGTCGGCAATCTTGAAAATCATGCTTCTTGACTTGTATTCGCTGTATTTTGTATATGTCGGCTCGAGAAGCCTTTTGATCAAGATGTAACATGTATTTACCTTATTGTATTCAAGTTGTAAAGTTAATTGGATGTTTGGCATTGCTTTGATCTACGCACAGCTCTTATGGACCACTTGTATTTGATCTATTGCTTCCGCATTTGTGAGCCCCCTATATCCATACTCTGATTGTGGTTAAGTTTTGAAAAGTTGGCCTTCGGTAATTACGGATTACTGGCCATCACGGCACCAAACTACTAGGGGCGGTTTGGGGTCGTGCATTATGGGAATTTAAGGAGTATTACTAGCAATTTATTGAGTAATTTACTGAGAATGTACTAAAAATTTACTGAGTAATTTAAAAAAAAATTTTACTGGGAATTTACTGAGAATTTACTGATTAATTTGCTGAGAATTTACTAGGAATTTTCTGAGTAATTTATTGAGATTTACTGGGAATTTACTGAGAATTTACTAGAAATTTACTCGGTAATTTATTGAGAATTTACTTGGAATTTATTGAGTAATTTACTGAAAATTTACTTGGAATTTACTGTGTAATTTAACAAGAATTTACAAGGAATTTACTGATTAACTTAATGAGAATTTATTGGTAATTTAATGAGAATTTACTTGGAATTTACTGAGTAATTTACTTAGAATTTACTGGGAATATAATGGGAATTTACTGAGTAATTTAATTAGAATTTACTAGAAATTTACTGATTAATTTAATGAGAATTTACTACGAATTTTGATAATTACTGAGTAATTTACTGAGAATTTACAGGGAATTTACTGAGTAATTTAATTAGAATTTACTGGGAATTTACAGAGTAATTTAATTAGAATTTACTGGGAATTTACTGAGTAATTTTTTGAGAATTTACTGGGAATTTACACAGTAATTTAATAGAATTTACTGGAAATTTACTAAGTAATTTACTTATAATTTAGTGGGAATTTAATCAGTTATTTACTAAGAATCTACTGGGAATTTACTAAGTAATTTACTGGAAATTTAATGAGAATTTACTGGGAATTTACTGAGTAATTTAATGAGAATTTATAGGGAATTTACTAGTATTTACTGGAAATTTACTGAGAATTTTCTGAGAATTTACTTAGTAATTTAATGAGAATTTACAGAGAATTTACTGGGAGTTTGGTGATAATTTACTTGGATTTACTCAGTAATTTATTGAAAATTTACTTGGAATTTACAGAGTAATTTACTGAGAATTTATGGAAATTTACTTAGTAATTTAATGAAAATTTACAGCGAATTTACTAGGAGTTTAGTGATAATTAGTTGGAATTTACTCAGTAATTTAATGAGAATTTACTGGGAATTTACAGAGTAATTTACTGAGAATTTACTGGGAATTTACTGAGTAATTTGCAGAAGATTTACTTGAATTACTGAATAATTACTGAGAATTTACTGAGAAATTTAATGAGAATTTACTGGGAATTTATTGAGAATTTACAGGGAATTTACTCAAATATTTGAGAATTACTGGTATTTCTCTGAATTTACTAAGTAATTTACTGAGAATTTATTGGGAATTTACTATGAATTTACTAGTATTTTACTGGGAATTTACGGAATTTACTGAGTAATTTATTGAGAATTTACTGGAAATTTTCTGAGTAATTTACTGGAGTGATGTACTGAGAATTTGCTGAAAATTTACTATGTAATTTACTGAGAATTTACTTAGTAATTTGCTTAGTAATTTACTGGGAATTTACTGAGTAATTTACAGAGAATTTACTGTGAATTTACTAAAAATTACTGCGAATTTACTTAGTAATTTAATTAGAATTTACTAGGAATTTACTGAGTAATTTTTTGAGAATTTACTGTGAATTTACACAGTAATTTAATGAGAATTTACTGAGTAATTTACTGAGAATTTACTGGGACTTTACTGAATCATTACTGGGAATTTAATAGAAATTTACTAAGAATTTATTGCGAATTTTATGAGCATTTACTTAAAATTTACTGAGAATTTACTGAAAATTTACTGAGTAATTTAATGAGAATTTACTTGGAATTTACTGAGTAATTTAGTGAGAATATACTGGGAATTATACTCAGTAATTTATTTAGAACTTACTGGGAATTTACTAAGTAATTTACTGAGAATTTAATGGAAATTTACTGGAGTAATTAATTAAAATTTACTGAGAATTTACTGATTAAGATTTAGTTGGAATTTACTTAGTAATTTAACAGAGAATTTACTTAGAAATTACTGTGGAATTTACTAGGTAATTGAATGAGAATTTACTGGGAATTTACAGAGGATTTACTGTGAATTTACTGAGTAATTTTTTGAGAATTTACTTAGACCGCTCCAACTCCGCTCGCGTACAAAGGCGCAAATCGTTGTTCTTAGCTACTACAGTTTGGGCTCATGTACGGTTCTGAATCTAATCTCACAAAGTGCAATTGTAAGACTGATAAATCACTAAAGAGTCCAAATCCGGCAAATCGTTTTGGAAAACTGATTTTAATCAAAAAGCGCCAAACATGGACTGTTTTGCCAGATTTCAGAGTCGCCACCTAAATATTTTATTTTGAAATTTTAGGAAACCCTGACTCGTGCCTAAGGCCACATGTCCGTCATCACAAAGTTGCCTCGGCTCCGGAACTTGGGTACGAGAGGGAAGGTCATGCATGAGCACCCCGCTCGCCCGATCAAAGATCGGCTTTACTAACATGATATGTTATTTTTGAAAACACATGTGTTCTTATTCCGGTTAATTAGTTAATCTATACTACTGATGCGCACAGCATACAAATATAGACTAGATCGCCTAAATTGGAACAAAACATCTCATGTTTGTTTTTCGAAAATAGTTTGAAGTTGCTACTCGCAAGTACGCTAAGACGCGGATTTGCCACCCTCAAGTGGGCATAGAAAAATATGATTTTGCCACTTCAGTGGGCTTAAAAAAAACTCGCATTTCGATGAATTGTTTCAATTCAAGCAATTCACTCATCCACAGGCATTCATGCAGTTATATCAGTTAAGCAAATAGCTTTCATGGCAAGCATGCTATACATGGCAACATACACACTCATGCAATATGCTAAAGCGTAAAAGCTTACCTAGTACTCCGAGCCAAAACAGAAAACTAGATAGAAAACAATGCATGCTCCTAGCTATGTTAAGAGTGCCTAATGCAACATGTGCAACATGCAACTAAGATAGGCTCGACTATTCTAAGATGTCATGTTAATGCAACTTGATAACACGTATTCAAATTGGAATTGATATACAATGCAGTTTGAATGATGCGCCAAGCCCGGTGCATGCAATAGGAATGAATGATGCACGCATGCAAAGCATAAGGATGCTAATTGAAAATGCCCTAAAACTAACCACCAAGCTGGTAAATAAAAGGGAGAAAGAAATTGGGGTTGGAAGACATGCATCACACACACGCACACTTATTACAAAATTCGCCCTCTTGAAGGAGGGTCCGAATAATAAGCTAAGCTAAATCTAAGCTAAGCTAATTAACTAATCTAATTAAACTAATTAGACTAATTATTACAAAACAAAATTAATTAACTAATTCTAGCTAATTAAGTATACAATTCAAATTGAAACAAATGGCTATGTTAAGCTAATTAGAATATTACAAAACAAATCAAATGACTAATTTACACGAACTAATCATAAGCAATGAAATAGCCTTGCGGGCAAGGAAGTAATACATGCTCGGTTAGCTTCGCTCGGAAATCCACTACCGTGCCTCATGATGCCTCTGTTTGCACTCTTTTGATCTTCTGAAAATTGCCAACTTCCAGGTTGCTTTTAACCCATCTCAGGAACACACTGAGGAATGATCGGCCAAATATGGTGGCCATCGGCCAATTTTGATAGCCGATCGACAGTTTAGATGGCCGGTCGGCAGACTGCTTCCTGCAATTTCCCTTTTGCTGCAACAGAGCATGGTAGTGTATTTGCAAGAAAATGTGTGTGCAACACACTCCTTATCATGTCTAAAGCTAAATGAGTGTAGTGCTCGGCTTTCGAGCCATCAATCACGCATAGCAATGCATGATGGCCAAAGAGGCCGAGTTGCACAAATCAATGTCAATGAATGCACACAAATACCACATAAACTCGACGAACCTCCACCTTATCATACATGATCAAAGGTGTCGGTGACCAAGAAATGAGGCACATTTCATCACTTTGAGTATGAAACATGCGACATTCCTCATGTTTAGATTGCACCACACAACACAATGCAACACACAACATGCTAACACAATGCAATGCACACAACATGCTAACAACAATGCAATGCAACAACATGCAAACAACATGAACATGCAAGGGCTATGTAATGCAACACTCAATGACCAAACCAAATCTCAAACAAGCTTCATGCATGCCAAGACAACGGCCAAAATATGCTGAAAATGAAGTCCAAGAACAAATACAAGCATGCATGCACATTGGTTCGCAAACAAGGCATGAAGACAACAACTCTCAAACACATTGAAGGAGTGGAAAATATGAGAGTGTGGCAATGAAATAGGCTCTGAAATCATGCACATAACAAAGCATACATGCTAGGAGGTTCAAAGCTCAAAGGCTAGCAAAGGGACTTGCACCATGGCCTATCAATCAAGCCCAAAGAGCCAAGATGACTCAAAAATCTCCAAGGCAGGTCAAAAATGCCAAAAAATGCTTGAACATAGCCAACACAAGCTAGAATTAAGGCATGACGAATGGAGCATACTAGGCTAACAAAGAGGATTACACTACACCTTACCAAAACCAAGCAGAGATGACTTCACCAATAAAAATCAGAGTTGGAGTAAATTCTAAGTAAATTCTCAGTAAATAGTGAGTAAATTTCCCAGTAAGTTCTCAGTAAATTCCCAGTAAATTACTTAGTAAATTCTCAGCAAATTATTCAGTAAATTCCCGTAAATTCTCAGTAAATTAACAGGAAATTCTAATTAAAGATGGTGCAAAAAGTAGTATGTTTCAGTAAGTTCTCGTAAATTATAAATTCCTAATAAATTCTCAGTAAATTATGAGTAAATTCCGAGTAAATTCTCTATAAATTCCAGTAAATTCTCAGTAAATTACTCAGAAAATTCCCAGTTAATTCTCAGTTAATTACGCAGTAATTCCTAGTAATCACAGTAAATTACTCAGGAATTATCGTT
Organism: Camellia sinensis; assembly: GCF_004153795.1. Lineage (NCBI taxonomy): Eukaryota > Viridiplantae > Streptophyta > Magnoliopsida > Ericales > Theaceae > Camellia > Camellia sinensis. The sequence goes on along the minus strand of NW_021029157.1, from coordinate 333,573 downwards.
ATTCCCAGTATCACTAAATTACTCAGTAAATTCTCACTAAATCCTAGTAAATTTCAGTAAATTCTCAGAAAATTGTCAGCAAATTCCAAGCAAATACTCACTAAATTTCGAGTAAATTTTCAGAAAATCTCTCATAAATTACTCAAAAAATTGCCGTAAATTACTCAGTAAATTGCTTAGTAAATTACTCAGTAGTATTCAAGATAAATTCTCAGTAAATTACTATATAAATTCCCTGTAAATTCCCAGTAAATATATTCAGTAAATTCCCAACAAATACTTAGTAAATTCCTAGTAAATTCTCATTAAATTACTCAGTAAATTCTTAGTAAACTATTCAGTAAATCCCCGATAAATTCCAAGTAAAATCCCAATAAATTGTCATTAAATTACTCAGAAAATTCCCAGTAAATTTTCAATAAATTACTCAATAAATTTCCAGTAAATTCTTTGTAAATTCCTAGTAGATTCTCAGTAAATTACTCAGTAAATTCCTAGTAAAGTACGTAGTAAATTCTATGTAAATTCCAGTAAATTCCAAGTAAATTATCAGTAAATTACGTAAATTCTCAATAAATTCCCACTCAATTTAGAGTAAATTCTCAATAAATTGCCAGTAAATTCCCAGTAAAATACTCACTAAATTCCAATAAATTCTCAGAAAATTACTTAGTAAATCCTAGAAAATTCTCAGTAAATTAATAGTAAATTCAAAGAAAATTCTCATAAATTATTGAGTAAATTCTCAGTAAATTATCAGTAAATTTCATAATTACTCAGTAAATTCCAAGCAAATTCCCAATAAATTCTCAGTAATATACTTAGTAATTTCCCAATAGATTCTCTATAAATTCCAAGTAAGTTCACAGTAAATTACGCAGTAAATTCTCAATAAATTACTCAGGAAATTACCGGTAAATTCCTAGTAAATTCTCACTAGATTACTCAGTAAATTCCTAGTAAACCAAATACAATGCAATGCAAACACAACAGCTAACAACATATGCAAAATGCAACAAACAC
>NW_021029157.1:322237-332525 GCF_004153795.1 Camellia sinensis | reverse complement strand
CGAATTTACTAAGTAATTTAGTAAGAATTTACGAGAAATTTACTCAATAATTTACTGAGAATTTAAGGGAATTTACTGAGATAATTTAATTGACAATTTTCTGGAATTTACTTAGTAATTTAATGAGAATTTTATTGGAATTGCTGTTGAATTTAGTAAGAATTTACTTGAGTAATTTACTGAGAATTTTCTTGGGATTTACTGAGTAATTTACTAAGAATTTACTGGCCATTTGCTCAGAATTTACTGAGAATTTATTGAGTAATTACTAGGAATTTACTGAAATTTACTGATTAATTTTAAGAGTAATTTACTGAGTATTTACTAGGAATTACTGAGTAATTTTACTACGAATTTACTGAATAATTCAGTGGGAATTTACATGGAATTTAGTGAGAATTTTACAGGGAATTTTACTGAGTAATTTAGTGAGAATTTACTCAGTAATTTACTGAGAATTTACTGGGAATTTACTCAGAATTACTAAGTAATTTACTAAGATTTACTGGGTAATTTAATAAGAATTTACTGGGATTTACTGATTAACTTAATGAGAATTACTAGGAATTTACTGAGTAATTTTTGAGAATTTATTAGAAATTTACACAGTAATTTAATAAGAATTTACTGGAAAATTATTGAGTTAATTAGTATAATTTATTAGAAATTAATCAGTAATTTACTAAGAATCTTTTTTGAATTCCTTAGTCATTTACTGGGAATTTAAGGAGTATTTACTAGCAAATTGAGTAATTATTGAGAATGTAGTGAAATTATTGAGTAATTTTAAAAAGAAATTTACTGGGAATTTGTTGAGAATTTTACAAGGAATTTACTGATTAATTTGCTAGAATTTGCTGCGAATTTACTGAGTAATTTAATGGAAATTTACTGGAAATTTACTGAGAATTTACTCGGAATTTATTGAGTAATTACTGAGAATTTACTTGGAATTATTGTGTATTTAATAAGAATTTATAAGGAATTATTGATTAACTATTTAAGAATTTACTGAGAATTTACAGGAGATTTCTCAGCAATTTAATTAGAATTTACTTGAAATTTACTGAGTAATTTACTTAGAATTTACTGGAATTTAAGGAGAATTTACTGGAATTTACTGAGTAATTTAATTAGAATTTACTAGGAATTTACTGATTAATTTAAGAGAATTTAATTAGCAATTTAGTGGGAATTTACTGAGTAATTTACTGAGAATTTACAAGGAATTTACTGAGTAAATTTAATTAGATTTTACGGGAATTTACTGAGTAATTTACTAATAATTTAGTTGGAATATTAATCAGTTATTTACTGAGAATCTACTGGGAATTTGCTGAGTAATTTATTGAAAATTAGTAGGAATATAATTAGTTATTTACTGAGAATCTACTGGAATTTGATTGAGTAATTTATGGGAATTTAAGAGAATTTACTGAGAATTTAATGAGTAATTTACTAGGAATTTATTGAGAAATTTATTGAGAATTTATTGGGAATTTACTGAGGAATTTATAAAATTTATAGGAATTTACTAGGAATTTACATAGTAATTTAATGAGAATTAAAGGGAATTTACTGGAGTTTAGTGATAATTTACTTGGAATTTACTCAGTAATTTATTGAAAATTACAGGAATTTACAGAGTAATTTACTAGAATTTACTTAGTAATTAATGCGAATTTACAGGGAATTTACTGAGAGTTTAGTGATAATTTAGTTGGAATTTACTCAGTAATTTATTGAGAATTTACTGGGAATTTACAGAGTAATTTACTTGAGAATTTACTGGAAATTTACTGAGTAATTTACAAAGAATTTACTCGGAATTTATTGAGAATTACTGGTAATTTACTGAGTAACTTAATGAGAATTTCCTTGGAATTTACTAAGTAATTGCAGAGAATTACTTTGGAATTTACCGAGTAATTTACTGGGAATTTACTGAAAATTTACTGAGAATTTACTGAGTAATTTACTGAATATTTACTGGGAATTTACTGAGTAATTCAGTAAGAATTTACATGGAATTTGTAGAATTTACAGGGAACTTACTGAGTAATTTAGTGAGAATTTATTCAGTAATTTACTGAGAATTACTCAGTAATTACTGAGAATTTACTGAGTAATTTACTGAATATTACTGGGAATTTACTGAGTAATTTCGTAAGAATTTACATGGAATTTGGTGAGAATTTACAGGGAACTTACTGAGTATTTAGTGAGAATTTATTCAGTAATTTTACTGAGAATTTACTCAGTAATTTACTGAGAATTTACTGGAATTTAATGAGAATTTACTGAGTAATTTTTGATAATTTATCTGAATTTTCACAGTCATTTAAAGAGAATTTACTGAAAAACTTACTGAGTAATTTACTGATAATTTATTGAGAATTTAATCAGTAATTACTAAGAATCTTCTTGTAATTTACTGGGAATTTACTGAGTAATTTACTGAAAATTTACTGGGAATTTAAGGAGTATTTACTAGCAATTTATTGAGTAATTTACTGAGAATGTACTAGAAATTTACTGAGTAATTTAAAAAGAATTTATTTGGAATTTTTTGAGAATTTACTGATCAATTTGCTGAGAATTTACTTGGGATTCACTGAGTAATTTAATGAGAATTTACTTGGGAATTTACTCAGTAAGTTTACTGAGAATTTTACTTGGAATTTACTGTGTAATTTAATAAGAATTTACAGGGAATTTACTGATTAACTTAATGATAATTTACTAGGAATTTTTCAGTAATTTAATGAGAATTTACTTGGAATTTACTGAGTAATTTATTTAGAATTTACTGGGAATTTAATTAGAATTTATTGGAAATTTACTGAGTAATTTAATTAGAATTTACTAGAATATTGACTAATTTAGTGAGAATTATTAGGAATTTACTGAGTAATTTACTAAGAATTTACAGGGGAATTTACTGAGTAATTTAATTAGAATTAATGGAATTTATTGGTAATTTTTGAGAATTTACTTGAATTTACACAGTAATTTAATGAAATTTACTGGGAATTTACTAAGTAATTTACTTGAAATTTAATGAGGAATTTACTGGGATATAATCAGTATTTACTGGAATTTATTGAGAAATTTACTAAGAATTTACTAGGAATTTACTAAGTAATTTAATGAGAATTTATAGGGAATTTACTGAGTATTTACTAGAAATTTACTAAGTAATTTACTGAGAATTTACTTAGTAATTTAATGAGAATTTACAGGAAATTATTGGGAGATTATTGATAATTTACTTGGAATTTACTCAGTAATTTATGTGAATTTATAGGGAATTTACAGAGTAATTTACTAAGAATTTACTGGAAATTTACTGATAATTTAGTTGGAATTTACACAGTAATTTATTGAGAATTTACAGAGTAATTTACTGAATATTTACTGAGAATTTACTGAGTAATTTACTAAGAATTACTCGGAATTATCTGAGTAACTAATGAGAATTTACTGATTAATTTACTAGGAATTTACTGAAAATTACTGAGAATTTACTGAGTAATTCAGTGAGAATTTACAATGAATTTAGTGAGAATTTACAAGGAATTTTCTGAGTAATTTAGTGAGAATTTACTCAGTAATTTACTGAATAATTTTACTTCGAATTTACTTCAGTAATTTACGGGAATTTACTGGGAATTTTATTAGAATTTACTGAGAATTTATTAGGAATTTTACTGAGTAATTTTTGAGAATTATTTGGAATTTACACAGTAATTTAATGTGAATTTACTGAAAAATTTGCTGAGTAATTTACTGATAATTTGTTGAGAATTTAATCAGTAATTTACTAAGAATCTTCTTGGAATTTACTTAGTAATTTACTAGGAATTTATTGATTACTTACTGAAAATTTACTGAAATTTAAGGAGTATTACTAGCAATTTATTGAGCAATTTACTGAGAATGTACTAGAAATTTACCGCATAATTTTTAAAAAAATTATTGGAATTTACTGAGAATTTACTGGGAATTTACTCATTAATTTGCGAGAATTTATTAGGAATTTTACTGAGTAATTTAATGAGAATTTACGGGAATTTACTGAGAATTTATTGGGAATTTACTAAGTAATTTATTGATAATTTACTCGAAATTTATTGAGTAATTTACAGAGAATTTTTCTTAGAATTTACTGTGTAATTTAATAAGAATTTACAGGAATTTACTGATTAACTTAATGAGAATTTGTTGGAATTTTCTCAGTAATTAATGAGAATTTACTTGGAATTTACTGAGTAATTTACTTAGAATTTACTGGGAATTTAATGAAATTTACTGGAAATTTACTATGTAATTTAATTAGAATTTATTAGGAATTTACTAATTAATTTAATGAGAATTTACTGGAATTTACTGAGTAATTTACTGAGAATTTACAGGGAATTTACTGAGTAATTTAATTAGAATTTACGAGGAATTTACTGAGTAACTTAATTAGAATTTACTGCGAATTTACTGAGTAATTTTTTGATAATTTACTGGTAATTTACACAGTAATTTAATGAGAATTTACTGGGAATTTACTGAGTAATTTACTGATAATTTAGTGGGAATTTAATCAGTATTTTCTGAGAATCTACTGGAATTTACTAAGTAATTTACTTGAAATTTAATGAGTATTTACTGGGAATTATTGAGAAATTTTTTGAAAATTTACTAGGAATTTACTGAGTAATTTAATGAGAATTTATAGGGAATTTACTAAGTATTTACTGAGAAATTACTGAGTAATTTACTGAGGAATTTATAAAGAATTTACTAGGAGTTTAGTGATAATTTATTTGGAATTTACTCAGCAAATTATTGAGATTTACTGAGAATTTACAAATAATTTACTGGAAATTTACTGGAAATTTACTTAGTAATTTAATGAGAATTTACAGCGAATTTACTGGAAGTTTAGTGATAATTTTGTTTTGGAATTTAGTCAGTAATTTATGAGAATTACGAAATTTACAGAGTAATTTACTGAGAATTTACTAGGAATTTACTGAGTAATTTACTAAGAATTTACTCGGAATTTACTGAGAATTTACTTGGAATTTACTGAGTAATTTACTGGAAATTTACTGAGAATTTACTGAGTAATTTACAGAGTGTTTAATAGGAATTTACTGCGAATTTACTGAGTAATTCAGTGAGAATTTACATGGAATTTATTGAGGATTTACAGGGAATTTACTGAGTAATTTAGTGAGAATTTACTTCAAATTTACTCAATAATTTACTGAGAATTTATTGGGAATTTACTAAGAATTTTACTAGGAAATTACTGGGAATTTACTCGGTAATTTAATAAGAATTTACTCAGAATTTACTGATTAACTTAATGAGAATTTACTGAGTAATTTTTTGAGAATTTATTGGGAATTTACACAGTAATTTAATGAGAATTTATTGAAAATTTACTGAGTAATTTACTGATAATTTATTGGGAATTTAATCAGTAATTTACTAAGAATCTTCTTGGAATTTACTTAGTAATTCACTGGAAATTTACTGAGTAATTTACTGAGAATTTAATGGGAATTTAAGGAGTATTTACTAGCAATTTATTGAGTAATTTACTGAGAATGTACTAAAAATTTACTGAGTAATTTAAAAAAAAAATTACTGGGAATTTACTGAGAATTTACTGATTAATTTGCTGAGAATTTACTAGGAATTTTCTGAGTAATTTATTGAGAATTTACTGGGAATTTACTGAGAATTTACTAGAAATTTACTCGGTAATTTATTGAGAATTTACTTGGAATTTATTGAGTAATTTACTGAAAATTTACTTGGAATTTACTGTGTAATTTAACAAGAATTTACAAGGAATTTACTGATTAACTTAATGAGAATTTATTGGTAATTTAATGAGAATTTACTTGGAATTTACTGAGTAATTTACTTAGAATTTACTGGGAATATAATGGGAATTTACTGAGTAATTTAATTAGAATTTACTAGAAATTTACTGATTAATTTAATGAGAATTTACTACGAATTTACTGAGTAATTTACTGAGAATTTACAGGGAATTTACTGAGTAATTTAATTAGAATTTACTGGGAATTTACAGAGTAATTTAATTAGAATTTACTGGGAATTTACTGAGTAATTTTTTGAGAATTTACTGGGAATTTACACAGTAATTTAATAGAATTTACTGGAAATTTACTAAGTAATTTACTTATAATTTAGTGGGAATTTAATCAGTTATTTACTAAGAATCTACTGGGAATTTACTAAGTAATTTACTGGAAATTTAATGAGAATTTACTGGGAATTTACTGAGTAATTTAATGAGAATTTATAGGGAATTTACTGAGTATTTACTGGAAATTTACTGAGAATTTTCTGAGAATTTACTTAGTAATTTAATGAGAATTTACAGAGAATTTACTGGGAGTTTGGTGATAATTTACTTGGAATTTACTCAGTAATTTATTGAAAATTTACTTGGAATTTACAGAGTAATTTACTGAGAATTTACTGGAAATTTACTTAGTAATTTAATGAAAATTTACAGCGAATTTACTAGGAGTTTAGTGATAATTTAGTTGGAATTTACTCAGTAATTTAATGAGAATTTACTGGGAATTTACAGAGTAATTTACTGAGAATTTACTGTGAATTTACTGAGTAATTTGCAGAGAATTTACTTGGAATTTACTGAATAATTTACTGAGAATTTACTGAGAAATTTAATGAGAATTTACTGGGAATTTATTGAGAATTTACAGGGAATTTACTCAATATTTTTTGAGAATTTACTGAGTATTTTCTCTGAATTTACTAAGTAATTTACTGAGAATTTATTGGGAATTTACTATGAATTTACTTAGTATTTTACTGGGAATTTACTGGGAATTTACTGAGTAATTTATTGAGAATTTACTGGAAATTTTCTGAGTAATTTACTGAGTGATGTACTGAGAATTTGCTGAAAATTTACTATGTAATTTACTGAGAATTTACTTAGTAATTTGCTTAGTAATTTACTGGGAATTTACTGAGTAATTTACAGAGAATTTACTGTGAATTTACTAAGAATTTACTGCGAATTTACTTAGTAATTTAATTAGAATTTACTAGGAATTTACTGAGTAATTTTTTGAGAATTTACTGTGAATTTACACAGTAATTTAATGAGAATTTACTGAGTAATTTACTGAGAATTTACTGGGACTTTACTGAATCATTTACTGGGAATTTAATAGAAATTTACTAAGAATTTATTGCGAATTTTATGAGCATTTACTTAAAATTTACTGAGAATTTACTGAAAATTTACTGAGTAATTTAATGAGAATTTACTTGGAATTTACTGAGTAATTTAGTGAGAATATACTGGGAATTTACTCAGTAATTTATTTAGAACTTACTGGGAATTTACTAAGTAATTTACTGAGAATTTAATGGAAATTTACTGAGTAATTTAATTAAAATTTACTGAGAATTTACTGATTAAGAATTTAGTTGGAATTTACTTAGTAATTTACAGAGAATTTACTTGAAATTTACTGTGAATTTACTAGGTAATTGAATGAGAATTTACTGGGAATTTACAGAGGATTTACTGTGAATTTACTGAGTAATTTTTTGAGAATTTACTATAGACCGCTCCAACTCCGCTCCGCGTACAAAGGCGCAAATCGTTGTTCTTAGCTACTACAGTTTGGGCTCATGTTACGGTTCTGAATCTAATCTCACAAAGTGCAATGTAAGACTGATAAATCACTAAAGAGTCCAAATCCGGCAAATCGTTTTGGAAAACTGATTTTAATCAAAAAGCGCCAAACATGGACTGTTTTGCCAGATTTCAGAGTCGCCACCTAAATATTTTATTTTGGAAAATTTAGGAAACCCTGACTCGTGCCTAAGGCCACATGTCCGTCATCACCAAAGTTGCCTCGGCTCCGGAACTTGGGTACGAGAGGAGAAGGTCATGCATGAGCACCCCCGCTCGCCCGATCAAAGATCGGCCTTTACTAACATGATATGTTATTTTTGAAAACACGTGTGTTCTTATTCCGGTTAATTAGTTAATCTTACTACATGATGCGCACAGCATACAAATATAGACTAGATCGCCTAAATTGGAACAAAACATCTCATGTTTGTTTTTCGAAAATAGTTTGAAGTTGCTACTCGCAAGTACGCTAAGACGCGGATTTGCCACCCTCAAGTGGGCATAGAAAAATATGATTTTGCCACTTCAAGTGGGCTTAAAAAAAACTCGCATTTCGATGAATTGTTTCAATTCAAGCAATTCAGCCTGCATCCACAGGCATTCATGCAGTTATATCAGTTAAGCAAATAGTTTCATGGCAAGCATGCTATACATGGCAACATACACATCTCATGCAATATGCTAAAGCGTAAAAGCTTACCTAGTACTCCGAGCCAAAACAGAAAACTAGATAGAAAACAATGCATGCTCCTAGCTATGTTAAGAGTGCCTAATGCAACATGTGCAACATGCAACTAAGATAGGCTCGACTATTCTAAGATGTCATGTTAATGCAACTTGATAACACGTATTCAAATTGGAATTGATATACAATGCAGTTTGAATGATGCGCCAAGCCCGGTGCATGCAATAGGAATGAATGATGCACGCATGCAAAGCATAAGGATGCTAATTGAAAATGCCCTAAAACTAACCATCAAAAGCTGGTAAATAAAAGGGAGAAAGAAATTGGGGTTGGAAGACATGCATCACACACACGCACACTTATTACAAAATTCGCCCTCTTGAAGGAGGGTCCGAATAATAAGCTAAGCTAAATCTAAGCTAAGCTAATTAACTAATCTAATTAAACTAATTAGACTAATTATTACAAAACAAAATTAATTAACTAATTCTAGCTAATTAAGTATTACAATTCAAATTGAAACAAATGGCTATGTTAAGCTAATTAGAATATTACAAAACAAATCAAATGACTAATTTACACGAACTAATCATAAGCAATGAAATAGCCTTGCGGGCAAGGAAGTGATACATGCTCGGTTAGCTTCGCTCGGAAATCCACTACCGTGCCTCATGATGCCTCTGTTTGCACTCTTTTGATCTTCTGAAAATTGCCAACTTCCAGGTTGCTTTTAACCCATCTCAAGAACACACTGAGGAATGATCGGCCAAATATGGTGGCCATCGGCCAATTTTGATAGCCGATCGACAGTTTAGATGGCCGGTCGGCAGACTGCTTCCTGCAATTTTCCCTTTTGCTGCAACAGAGGCATGGTAGTGTATTTGCAAGAAAATGTGTGTGCAACTACACTCCTTATCATGTCTAAAGCTCAAATGAGTGTAGTGCTCGGCTTTCGAGCCATCAATCACGCATAGCAATGCATGATGGCCAAAGAGGCCGAGTTGCACAAATCAATGTCAATGAATGCACACAAATACCACATAAGACTCGACGAACCTCCACCTTATCATACATGATCAAAGGTGTCGGTGACCAAGAAATGAGGCACATTTCATCACTTTGAGTATGAAACATGCGACATTCCTCATGTTTAGATTGACACCCAAACACAATGCAACACACAACATGCTAACACAATGCAATGCACACAACATGCTAACAACAATGCAATGCAACAACATGCAAACAACATGAACATGGCAAGGGCTATGTAATGCAACACTCAATGGACCAAACCAAATCTCAAACAAGCTTCATGCATGCCAAGACAACGGCCAAAATATGCTGAAAATGAAGTCCAAGAACAAATACAAGCATGCATGCACATTGGTTCGCAAACAAGGCATGAAGACAACAACTCTCAAACACATTGAAGGAGTGGAAAATATGAGAGTGTGGCAATGAAATAGGCTCTGAAATCATGCACATAACACAAGCATAGCATGCTAGGAGGTTCAAAGCTCAAGGCTAGCAAAGGGACTTGCACCATGGCCATATCAATCAAGCCCCAAAGAGCCAAGATGACTCAAAACAATCCCAAGGCAGGTCAAAACAATGCCAAAAACATGCTTGAACATAGCCAACACAAGCTAGAATTAAGGCATGACGAATGGAGCATACTAGGCTAACAAAGAGGATTACACTACACCTACCAAAACCAAGCATGAGATGACTTCACCAACTAAAATCAGAGTTGAGTAAATTCTAAGTAAATTCTCAGTAAATTAGTGAGTAAATTTCCAGTAAGTTCTCAGTAAATTCCCAGTAAATTACTTAGTAAATTCTCAGCAAATTATTCAGTAAATTCCCGATTAATTACTCAGTAA
>NW_021029157.1:238089-318481 GCF_004153795.1 Camellia sinensis | reverse complement strand
TCAATTTGAATATGTCATTGAATATGACGGTTGGATAATAACATTGAACATGTGATTGAATTGGTCATTGTATATGACAACTTGTCTAAATGCATTGTATATGTATATTGTTTGGGAGGAGATAGAGGATGTACTCCATTGTTTGGGGGAGATAGGAGATGTACTCCATTGTTTGGGAGGAGATAAGGGATGGACTCCATTGATAACTAAGTTGGCTGGAGTGTCCAAAGTGAAAGTCTCGAAACCTTATATACATCTGAATGATGTTGTTGATTGAAGTGTTGATTATATGGGTTGTAGTCTCATTTCGATTTGTTTGGATTAATGATGAAACATGTCTATGAATTGAGTTAGATAAATAAATGGAAGCGGATTGGAATATAGATGTAAACGTTGATGGGTTATGGAAAGTGTGTAATTTGGTTTACAAGTATTAACCATTTATTGAATGCCAATGTTTTAGTTATTTCTCATATTTGATTTAGCATATCTCTACTGGACTTTGACTCACCTTACTTGGGACACTATTTTCAGGTACAGGTGACATGCCACCTTCAAGGTCTTAGCTTGGGAGGTTTAGGAGCTGAAGACTCCATTTTGTCGATTTGTTTTTTATGTTAAATATAAACTCAAGCCGAGGGATTTATTTGTAATAGAGTTAGAACTCTTCTTTTTGTTATACCCAAATAATAGCTTGGAAAGATGTAAGCCCGTAGGGCATTTATTTTGTTATTAGAAGTTAGAGTCACATGCTATAATTTCAGGACAAACATCAATGAAAATGTAATGCATGTGATATCCATTGTAAAGAAGACTCTGATGAATGAAAATATAATATTTCTTTCATGTTTGTGGATTATTTGAATGGTTGTCTTATACTATATTTTGAGGGTGTTACAACTAATCTTGCAAAGGAAGCTCAGTTGCGCTCAAACAGAACGCACCCGAGATGCCAGGAGACAAAATGGGTCAATAGACAAGTATACTAGTATGAATATAAGATTTGACACTCACGTGTTCACCAAACACAAACAAAAGTACATTTAATTATTGTTACGAGACAAGACAAGTATTCCACCTACACCGAGACGAGGGGGTAGTTTCTCGAGATACGATGTCATTCAGTTTCTTATCCGTACACAATTAAACATAAATTGAGTATAAAATAAACAAAATAAAAATAAAAATATGATGGGTCAGCCGTGCATAAAAAGTTAGTAAGACCCACCATTCTACAAAAACAAAATAAAGTTAGTATAATTTAATCATAAGTAAATTACTGAAGAAATATAAAACAAAATGCACCGTTTCATGCTTCAATGATTTGAATTGACCAAAACTTAAATAACAAAAGTTGTACAAAATCAACTTTCCTAAAAGACAACGTGAACAAATTTAGTAGAAACTGAACAGGTTAAAAAAAAACTTGATAGAAGAACCTAGACAGAATTTGACCAAAAAATCTGAAGCTAAAAACGAAAAAAATTTGTCCTAAGATGCTTTTTTGGGAAAAGTTCAAAACACGAAAAGTGTTCAGAATAAAAATGAGCTCGTTTGGTGGGTTAAAACAGCATTTAAAATCTGCATTGTTAAAATGAATGAAAACTATTGTAACCAAGATCATCTGATTACAAGTTCTAATTGATCTTTTTAATAGAAAGTTAAAATACAAAAGTTGTCTAGAATTGCATATACATGCCTCCACCCAAATTTTGTAATTTATTGAGGTCGTTTACTATTTTTCAAGATGTATAAATCAAAACAATTCAAACTATACCAATAATTTATATTTAATTCTTTGTACCTTAATTCCACCACTTCGGCCCTTCATTTCCGGCCTACACATATATCCCATGTGTTTCCTATATACCTAACACCACTCCGAAGCCAAACTTGCATAGGAATATCGTCCCGAGTTTGACCCACACTCCCCTGACGGTTAACATATACGTACGTTCGTAAAACAAAGCACTCGTCTACTCTTGAGAACGAGACAACAACATATATACACAACCTCTCATCTACTCATGAGAACAAACATAGCAATGCCGAGCCCAAGGCAGTCAAATAAATCTCATAATCCTCACTTTTTTTTATACACTTTTTCTCACAAACACTCAAATAAAATAACAATTCATTGAGTCATGGTGGAGTATTTGGAATTTATCTATAGGTCCCTAGTTTATTTTAATTTCATATATTTATGAGTGTGATTACAAACATAAAATAAATATATATAAAAATCATAAATCTTACATACACAACTAACCAAAATAATTGAAATCAATCCATCATCTTCATGCCAATACCATATCAAAATAACATTAAATAAAATAAAAATAAATAAATAATAACAACAACAAAATAAACATAAATTAAGGAAAGTGGGTTTTACACGCACAATTATTTTTTGAAGATCAAAGAAATACTTGGAAAATTAATGAAGCCACCAAAATGAAACCCTAACTCTTTTTTTCTCCTCTCTTCTTTCTCCCTACCGTCTCTCTTTGGCTCCCACGCATCAACCAAAGAGTCAAAGCAACCTTCTTCCAGTAGGTTTACTTTAATCAAGTGAAGTCTCGCTTCTCTCTCTCTCTCTCTCTCTCTCTCTCTCTCTCTCTGGGCTTTCTTTTCTTTGCCTCTTAAGATTATAACCTAATCACTATTATATTTTATTTTATTATATAAATACAACATATATAAATATGCTATATAAGATCAATATATATAATACTTTATAAATATATATATATTCAGATTAATTATATATAATTAAATATCACATTAAATTAATTAAATAACACATTAAATTCTCATGTATCCACGCAATTAATAAAGCCAAAAATAAAATAAAGACATAAACATAATAATAATAATAATAATAATAATAATAATAATAGGTATGATAGTAAAATAAATAATTAATTTTCTGTTGGTATGTTATAAAGTGTAATTTAATTAGAAATCAGTTTGTTTATATAATTATGTTAAAGAACTAGGCCAAAGTATAATTACCACAAATGTTAATTAGATAAGTATCAATCTATGGAGATTTATGATCAAAATCTAGAGGGATTTGGGCTGTGGACACGTGTTGGCTTGATGGCAGTGTCTATAAATAAGGAGGAGTTGAGCCAGATCAGTGCGAAACAAGAGAGGAAAAAACACGCAAGATTCTGAAGGTAGGAAACTAATAGTAAGAAGGTTTGTGATAGTGGAAAGTAAAAGCTAAGGGTAAATATTAAGGTGAGTTATATTATACCTTGAGTTACCATAATATATTTTACATATGTTTTGAATTACTATAATTTATTTTATACAAGTTATGTTTTATAACTTATATTTATATTTCAATTACGTTAATTATTTTCTGAACTCCATTTGCTTATATTGAAACACATGGATATGTTTGTTTAACTTTTAGAAATTATTGACAATGGTTTTGTAAATAATTATTTTTTATAAGTAACCACCACGGAGTCCCATGCCTTGGAGGACTTAAATAACCATTGGTCTCTGTTTGGCCGCTTTGTGATCCTCTGTTTGTCATTGATCCATTGACCTCTGTTCTGATTGTCACTTTTATTACCTCTGTTCTGTTTTGGTCTATATCGTGGTTATGGTTATTTATTTACATAATTTTCGTATTTCAATTTCTGCCACTTTGAATAATTTGTTTATTCAAATTAAGTTATGTAAATATTTTACTTTAACTAACTATCCATGATTATTTTGTGTTCCCTATACTCTTGGCATAATATTTTTCACTCTGCTGTGTGCTTATAGCTATTACCCTTTCAGGTGATGAGATGTAAGAAAGACCTGTAACCTTATGTAATGGAATCCGCACAAGAATTTGATACTAATCCGTTATTTTGTTTCTTTCTTTTTTTTCTTTTCTTCTTTTTGTGTTTTACTGAGGGTCGATCACTGACTAATAAAATAATAAAAACCCCATAGATATACTTTCTTTTATTAAAATAGTAGAATGAAGTAAATTTTTTGTTTAATTATTTTCTTACTTCTATTTTGTCTCCGCTTACGCCATTTAATTTGTTATGATTAGAATTATTTAGTAAGTTGCGATTCCAGTCCTAAACCCCTGGGGTTGGGTCGTGACAAAGGTGGTATCAGAGCAACGATTAGACATATTAAATAAAATAAACTAAGAAATAAATATTTACCTACTACATTAGTCATTTTCTGTAAAATCTCACGTTTATTTTAGTGATGTAGGAATGTCCGAGATTAACCTTGATGAGGCATTTTGGGAGGATCTCGAAGCCATTAATTTGGAGAATATTTTAGCAGAGCACCCCACCCTGTCTCACCTAAATGTTAGGGAGACTCGGAGGATATAATTAGGAGACTGCATCCAGGCCTTCCCCAATTGATTGGTCAGCCAATATATATACAGACCGATCCTACTGATGTCCCATACTTGTTGTGGAGGCAGAGCCGTGCCTACACGCGTGGACAATATCTCGAACTCACCCGTGCCCTCGACCTTGCCTCAGGATATGATCGCCCGCACTACATCGTTGGCCCTTTGCCCCGGATTTTGTGGCAAGAAAGGGGAAATGTATACCCCGAGAACTACATCTTTACCCATCTTTACCCAAGTAATGACCTATCATACATTGAGCAACCGGGATGGATCGTCGATTGAGCGTTTTGGGGCTATATATTGTCTGTACCCATTTACACCGTCCTGGCCGCATGGGTTTGTTTTGATTTGGTACAGTTATGATGGGAATTTGAACTTTTTATGCAATACTACTTTCTGTGGTTGTTTGACTCGTTTGACCCACCACTCTAGATTTTGGAGACGAAAATTCTTTTGTACGCTAACCATGATGCATTCTGATCCTTTTTTTTTTTTTTATCCCTTTTTGTTGTCTTTTTGTTTTTGTTTACCACAGGAATGAAACACTAACATATTCTGACTTTTGAAACAAAGATGTAATATTAATTGTAAAAAATGTAAAGTTGGCATTTTGTATAGATATAGATTGCGCTACACATGCTTATATATATGCTGCATTGTAAATGTAATGTTTCGTTTATTACTTTGTAGAATGGCTAATAATGGTAACGGAAACGAGTCATCAGTCAGTGGCATTGAATCAATGGATAGAGCGGTTACTAGCTTTTTGCAAGCCTTGCAGACCAACATCAACAATGGAATGCCAGAATGGCGCGAAGAGCCAGTTACCATAAAACAGTTTCAAGATCTGAAACCCACCACATTTACCGGATGTCGAGACCTAATGGTAACGAACACTTGGGTTAAAGACATGGAAAAGATTTTTCGCACTTTACCCTGCACTGAAAGACAGAAGGTAACTTTCGTCACTTTCACTTTCAAAGATAATGCGCAGGAATGGTGGCTTCTCACCCTAGAAAAAGAAGAAATTGTGACTTGGGCAAGATTCTTGAAAGTATTTTATGCAAAATACTTCCTAAATTCACTGCGAGAATAAAAGGCATCGGAATTTATACAGCTAAAGTAAGGAACCATAACGGTGGCCGAATATGGGAACAAGTTCAGACAACTCGCTCAATTTGCGACATATGTCATCCCCACCGAAGCTCGAAAAGCAAAGAAATTCAAAGTAGGATTGGATGTTGAAATCAAAGATAGGCTTGAGGTTTTGAAACTACCAACCTATGCTGAAGTGGTAGATCAAGCATACATTGCGGAAAAAGGAATCAAAGCCTCACGCTCCAAGGAACCAAGCCAAAGGAAGCAATTTTGAGAAAAAGACAATAGAAGATCTGGTGTTACACCTCCCAAGAGGGTGAATACGGGCACAACCAGCTCAGGAAATCAAGGTTCTACTAACCCTAGAGGTGGCACCATTCCAACTTGCCCTACGTGTAGAAGGGCTCATTAAGGACAATGCCATCGAGATACGGAAGCATGCTTTAAATGTAGTCAAGTTGGCCACTTGTTGAGAGATTGTCCAAAGCTTACCAATCCTACAGTCGGCCTCTCTAAACCAGTCAGAAAATCCACAGGACTTGGAGGGGAGGGAAAGAACCAAAAACGCCAAGGAAGGGCTTTTGCCTTGGTACCTGGAAAGCCAAAAGTTACTAAAAATGTTGTGTAAGGTATACTTTCTGTCTATGGTCATTTAGCTCATGTCCTCATTGACTCTGGGTCAACTCATTCTTTTGTTGCACCACACTTTGCTGGTAAGTTGGCATCAACTCCCAAACCCTTAGGATATATATTGTCTGTGTCTTTTCCTTCTGGGAATTCTGTCCGTAGTACTGATTGGTACAAATCATGTACTATATCCTCAAAAGGCAAAACCTTATACGTAGACTTGATTCCCTCCGCATTGGGAACTTTGGTGTGATCTTAGAGATGGATTGGCTGGCTACCAACCACGCATCTATTGATTGTAAAGCCAAAAAAGTCTTCCTCAGGTTACCAAACCAACCCGAGCTTGTCTTTGATGGGACTGGAGCTTCCAACCCTCTCTATCTTATATTCTCCATGACAACCCAACGACTTCTAAGAAAGGGTTGTTATAATTATATTTGTTATGTGATCAATACACAAAAAAAGGTCCACACCGTTGATGCAATCCCCGTGGTTCGAGAATTCCCGGATGTCTTTCCTGAAGATCTACTTGGTATCCCAATTGACTGGGAAATCGAATTCACCATTGAAACCCAACCTGGTGCACAATCGGTATCGAAAGCTCCTTACCGTATGTCAATGACAGAATTAAAAGAACTGAAGACTCAACTCTCAGAACTCTTGGACAAAGGTTTCATTTGACCTAGTACCTCACCCTGGAGAGCTCTAGTACTGTTCGTAAAGAAAAAGGATGGCACAATGAGATTATGCATTAATTATCAAGAGCTAAACAAGGTCGCCATCAAGAATCGGTACCCTCTACCACAAATCGATGACTTGTTCGATCAACTTCAAGGCGCCCAAGTATTCTCTGGTACCCTCTGCCACGAATCGATGACTTGTTTGATCAATTGCAAGGCGCCCAAGTATTCTGAAAAATTGACTTGCGTTCTAGCTACTATCAACTAAAATTCAAAACGAAAAGCATCGAAAGGATTGCCTTCAAAACCAGTTACGGGCACTACGAGTTTCTCGTCATGCCATTTGGTGTCACTAATGCTCCAGCGGCCTTCATGGATCTCATGAACCGAGTGTTCAAATCCTATCTTGATGAGTTCGTTATTGTCTTCATTGATGACATTTTCATATACTCCAAGTCACCGAAAGACCGTGAGCAGCACTTGTGAATGGTTTTACAAACACTACACGATCACAAACTTTATGCTAAGTTAAAGAAATGCTTATTTTGGATCACTAGTATACACTTCCTCGGTCACGTCATTAACAAGGATGGCATCTCGGTTGTCCCCCAAAAAGTTGTAGCAATCGTGGATTGGCCACGACCTACTAATGTGTCAGAAATTCAAAGTTTCTTGGGTCTAACTGGCTATTATCGATGTTTCGTGCAAGATTTCTCGAAAATAGTATCACCTTTGACCCAGCTAACTCAGAAGAACACACCCTTTGAATGGACTGACAAACAGGAGCGTTGCTTCCAATAATTAAAAAGTCGACTTGTGTCAGCTCCTATACTAGCACTCCTTACAGAAGCAGATGGGTTCGTAATTTATAGTAATGCCTTATACAATGGTTTGGATTGCGTTCTTATGCAAAATGGAAAATTCATTGCTTATGTCTCGCGACAACTAAAGACTCACAAGAAGAACTACCCAACTCATGATCTAGAATTAGCTGTGGTGATCTTCGCCCTCAAGATCTGGCGTCATTATCTCTACGGTTCAACCGGCGAAATTTACACTGATCACAAGAGTCTTAAATATCTGTTCACACAGAAGGAACTGAATATGAGGCAGCGACGGTGGCTAGAATTTATGAAAGACTACGATGTAGAAATCCATCACCATCTAGGCAAAGCTAATGTGGTGGCAGACGCACTGAGCCGAAAGACGACCAGAAGTTTGGCATGTACTCTTGTTTCCCGCAAGATGAATGGATTGCTCTCCAACATAACCGTGGAACCTACCTTGATTGAAGAAATTAGAGCACGCCAATGTGAAGATAAACTTTTGAAGAAAAAGTACGAGGAGCAAAGGAGTAAGCCTGATCCTGATTTCACTAAAAGCAATAGGATACTGAAATTTCAAAATTGAATTTGCGTACCTAAGGTTAGCTGCCAATGGAGGGGTTTCCGTTGGAGCGAAGCGTAGAGCGGTTGAAGTTAGGATGGGGGTTTAGTTGAGGGAAAATAGCTGAAGTGAACGGGCCAGAGAGACAGAGAGGGAGACAGAGAGAGGGACACAGCTCCATACCTCATATCTAGTTCGAGAGAAGGGCTTCACTTCAGCAATGGAATCAACACAGCCTTCTAGTTACGTTGTTGTTGGAAATCGCCCGTTATACTGTTCCCTACAGAGCTTCGTCAATGGAACGAACCCAACAGGGGCTTCTCCCTGTTAATGGAAATCAACGGTTACACTGACTCAACCTTACACAGAGAGGAGAACAGAGAGAGATAGAGACGAAATACAGAGAGTGAGTGGGATGCAATCATGCAAATACAAGCATTAACCGGTTGCCCCGGTTTCAACTTTTTCACGATTAAACAATTCAATGGTCTTGATCAATTATTGTAATCTAACGGCTAACAATTGGGTTGCATATGGTGTGCAACCTTAAGGGGGTTGCACACTTAAGCATGACCCTTCTTTCAATGATGGGGTGTTTGGTGGGATTTTTTTAGCCAACTTATGGTTTTTGACTTTTAAAAAATTATTTAGAACTGTTTGGTTAAATTTATTTTAAATAACTTTTGATTCTAACAACTTATTTTAAGTTAAAAAAATTGATTCTGAGAAGCTGTTCACCTCTTACTTCTGATTATCAACTTCTGCTATAGACATATTAATTCACGATTATTTTCTTAGATTTTTTTACTTTTTATTTTTTTAAAAATAGAAAAAGGTCCAAATGAATTATAAAATATTATTATTATTTTTTATGAGAAATTAGACAAATAGTGAATAATAAAAAATAAAAATTAATTGAAAAAGTTATTGCACAGCTTATTTAACAAACACTACTCAACAACTTAAATTTATAATTCAATAGCTATACTATACAAATTAACAACTTCTGATTAAAATCATAATTTATAATCTGTTAAACTATAATGTATAATCTATTTTAACAGTTATACCAAAAATGACCAATGTATTTTTCATTATTTGGCGGAAATTTATTTTTGCACTGGGACTTTCGCTTGTAGCTAGCTCTCCTATTCAGTGTTTGGCTGTAATACACTTTTGAGGGAAAAAAAAAGGGAAATTACTTGTCAATACATGTTTACACAGATAATTATAAAAAAAAAAGTAATAAAATTTATAAATATTAATAATTATAATTATAATTTTTTTTGTTAATATGTAATAATTTTATATAAATATCATTGAAAATTAATTTTTTTCAACACAAAATAATTACTAAGAATTTAGGATGGACAAACATCGAGTTACGTTATACGCAAACGTTCAAACCAATTTAGCATTATATAGTATAGAGTTTGTATATCCAAGTCCGGTCTGGTCTAACATTGGATCTAATTTATCCATCCCAAGCTTGTCTCTAAAATAATGAATAAATCTCAAACTTACCTACATATGAGTTATTAATTTTAATTTTTATCATCTTGAAGGTTATTAAATTTTTAAACCCTTTTAATAATTATTTAAATTTAGATCATTGACAAAATTCAATTATAAAATGAATATGATCTTCTAAGAAGTGTTTTAATTTGAACTCTGTAAATAAATATACGTATGTATTTTACATTATCTTTTATTATTTTTTTAACTTTATTTTGTAACTAAATAATGTAAAAATTAAAATTAATATTTTATAAATAGAGAGACTGGCCGAATTGGGTTAAAATTATTTATCCCAAACTTAATCCAAAAATTAGATGACCTGGAAATTTCAATGATGTTATATGCACCAATTAAATAATACAAAATTTAAAAAGTCATTATCCTATTTAAGTCACATTATCTTATTTAAATCACATCACCTTTCTAACACATCACATCAAACTCAACCCAAACCCAACTCATATAAGTCAATAAGTCAAAAATTACACTTTTTTAAAACATCCCAAACCAACTCTATATTTTAAAAATATCAAGGTAGACTCGCCATCATGCCACCCATACTTTCATTGCCCCCACGTATAGGTGAGTTTTAGTGAGCTCAAATAATTTTTTTTTTTCTTTCGATGATGTTATGTGCACCAATTAATATATTAACTTTTGGAACAATCTTATGTGTAAAATAAATAATTTGAAACCAAATCAAATAAATAAAAATAAATTACTTACAAAATTTATTTACCGAAACAACTTAACAATAAAATGATTAAGGCGAGTGTGTTACACTTTGTCCTTAAGACAAATTTGCTATATAGAATATGTATGCAAGAAAGCAAAAAGGAAGGCAAGAAAAAAAATGAATTTCGAAATGAAACTAATGCCGGAAACAAGTCTGCTTTTATAAGGCCGAATATGAATGAGATTCAAACCGAACGGATGCAATTTTGAACCGAACAGGCGTAATTTAAACTTGAACAGATCTACTGGCAGTTTTGAATCTGTCCATAACTATTGGGTTGTTTTATAACTATTAAAAAACAGTTTGAATCTGCTGGGATTTGACCAAAAATGCACTAGTATGGACATGAAAAATTGAATTCAAATTTGGCACAAAATTTGAATTAATTTCGTTCAGAAAAAATAATTTTCCCATAAGAATTTTTTGAAACAATTCAAATAAATTTTGTTCAAAAAATTAATGCTAGAACCGACCCAACCCACACCTACGCTCAGCACGGCTCGGCCGACCGATCGGATGGACGGACGGACGATGGTGGCGGCGGCGCGCGCACGTGTGTGGTGGTTTGAGCCAAGGTTTACTTTGTCTATAACTCCTCATTCTTACAAACTCGAGGTGCCCCTTGGGGCCCAACCTAAGTGTTGCCACCTAGAACTTATAAACACATATAAGTTCTATTAAGTTTTCAATATGAGACAACCATTGTAAGGAAACCCACATTTTACTCTTTAATTGTCCATTTTACGAACCCGAAAACGACGTCGACTTCACATTCACTCATAAATGGTTTTGACACAGCGCATTCACCGTGTGACTTGCCATGTGTCAAAGAACACGTTACCTCTTTGGACCCACCCAAAAAACGTGTGGGACTCACTCAAATTTGGGCTCAAAGTTGGCCCAAAATAAACTTATAAAACCATAAATTCCAACAACCCCTCGCATGAATGGAATTTGGCGGAGAGAAAATGTAACATGATCTAATTACAAAGAGTACAGAAATTGGACATATTCTGCAAAGGATAGATAGCTTTTTGTTTTGAACCTTCCCTTGTGAGACACTATCGAATTTACTAGTTAACAATGAACATGATGCCTTGAACTGTTCAATCATTTGTATAAACCAAGACAATAGAACTCAAACAGTATAGTATCAAACACAGTTTAATTCTCACTGTTGTGTTCATTTTGGTCCTGAACAACTTGGTCTTTCATGAGTACTCTAGAGAATTGTAGCCCTTCACAAATCTCATAGAACCGGCCTAGTTCACACTCATATAAGTGATTCTTATGAAAAATACCATTCCATACTCCATTAGGTATTCCTAGATATAAGAATCATTAAAAGTATTACTTAACCTAAAACGCTGCAGACATCACTATTTCATTATAGAAATCGTAGAAGTTTGACTCCCTAGTGATCCTTATGAGGCATACACAACTCGGTTGTCCCTTTGAACCTAGATCTTAAGATCTTTAGTCAACTAACTCGGGTTGCCGTTGTGGTAACTCTTATTTAATAGGCTTAAGGCTCATTCCTCTCGATGAATTCTCAGTGAACTCTCTTGTTAACCCTTTGGTTAGTGGACCCGCAACGTTGTCTTTAGACTTCGCATATTCAGTGGAAATAATTCCATTAGAGAATAGTTGTCTCACGGTGTTATGTCGACAACGAATGTATCGCGACTTACCGTTATATATATGACTTTGTACTCTACCACTTGTTGATTGACTGTCACAATGTATGCATATAGCAGGCACCAATTTTGGCCATATTGCAATATCTTCAAGGAAGTAGCGAAACCATTCTACTTCTTCCCCAACTTTATCTAAAGCTATAAACTCTGATTCCATAGTAGACCTAGCAATACAAATCTGTTTGGAATATTTTCAAGATACAGCCACCCCATCAAGAGTAAAGACATACCTACTCGTGGATTTTGAGTCTCTAGTATCCGATATCCAATTTGCATCACAATATCCTTCAAGTACTGTTAGATATCTAGTATAACTGAACCCAATGTTACGAGTAAATCTGAGGTATCTTAGAACCCTTATAATTGTTTTCCAGTATTTAACTCCTGGATTACTCGTATATCTACTTAATTTACTTGTTGCATAGGCTATATCTGGGCGAGTGCAGTTCAGCGAGTACATTGAGCTTCTAATAATTTGGGCATACTCTAATTGAGAAATATTTTCCTGTACATTCTTATAAAGAAACAAATTAACATCCACAGGTGTTCTAGCAAGATGATCATCATCTTTGCTAACTATGTCAAGTATTTTCTCAATGTAATGTGATTATGACAAAGCATAACCTTCTGATGTTTTGGTAATTTTCATACCAAGAATTACATCAGCAATTCTCATGTCCTTTATGTCAAAATGTTTATTCAACATTTTCTTGGTAGTTTTAATTATATCATTATTACTATCTATGATGACCATATCATCCACATAAAGACATACTATCACATAACCCTTGCTTGTGTTTTTAATATAAACACATTTGTCACGTTCATTAATTTTGAATCAATTTAACATCACTGCCTTGTCAAATTTTTCATGCCAATGTTTTGGTGCTTATTTTAAATCATATAATGATTTAACCAATTTACACACTTTCTTTTCTTTTCTTTTTCCTTGAACAAAAAAAAAATTTGTTGCTCCATGTAAATTTCTTCATGTAACTCACAATTTAAAAAAACGGTTTTCACATCCATTTGATGAATTTCTAGATTGTACAAAAATGCAATGGTAATTAGCATTCGAATGGATGTTATTCTAGTAACCGGTGAGTATATGTCAAAGTAATCAAGACCTTCTTTTTGTCTATATCCATTAACCACAAGTCTTACCTAGTATTTGTCAATTGATCTATCCGCTTTCATTTTTCTCTTGAAAATCTACTTGTATCCAAGAGGTTTACAACCTGGTGGCAAATTCACCAATTCCCAAGTGTGATTTTGTAAGATAGATTCAATTTCACTATTGATAGCCTATTTCCATAAAAGAGCCTCAGGACTGGACATAGCTTCTTTAAAAGTTAAAAGCTCATTTTCTAGCAAAAATGTTAGAAAATTTGGACCAAAAGATTTTGAGATTCTAGCACGTTTACTACGCTTAGGTTTCTCTTCCTTATTTTGATCTATCTCTTGCTCTTGTTCTTGATATTGTTCTTGATCATGACTATTAATAGCATCATAAGATATTTTATTAGTACTAGTCTCTTGTCCAGTTTTATTCAGAAATACATGTTCAAAGAATGACGCATTCTGAGATTCAATAATAGTGTTTACATGCATTTCAGAATGTTCTGACTTATGAATCAAAAATCGATATGCACTACTATTCTTGACATAACCAATGAAAATGCAATCAATAGTTTTAGGAACTATCTTAGTCTTTTTAGGATTAGGAATAACCACTTTAGCCAAACACCCCACACTTTTAAGTATTTGTAGGATGGTACCCTCTTATGCCACATTTCATAAGGTGCTTGATTTACTTTTTTTCGAGGAACTTTAATAAGAATATAATTAGCAGAAAGTATTGATTCCCCCTACAAGTTCTGAGGTAATCTAGAACTTATTAACATAGCATTCATTATTTCTTTTAAAATCTTATTTTTCCTTTCAGCAATTCCATTTTGTTGAGGTGTGTAACACCCTCAGAATAATAGATAAAACCCATCTCATTAGACATGCATTGATATAAAATAAGCTAACCATTTCTATTTATCAGAGTAATTCTACAACTGTATTACATGTTAACAACAAAAGCAAATGCCCTAAGGGCTTACAGCTTTCCAAGTTAACACTTGGTTACAAAAGAAGAGTACTAACTCAGTACATATTAAGCCCTTGGCTTGAATTTACATGTAATACATCAAAGTAAATAAAAGAAGTCTTCAACTCTCATCAACATCTAAGCTATGTCCTTGGAGGTGGCATACTACCTGTACCTGAAAATAATATCCCATAAAGGGTGAGCCAACGCCCAGTAGAGATATGCTAAATACAATATGAGCAATAACTAAGACATTAGCAATTGAGAAACGTTCAATTTTCATAAACCAATTCATAACCCATTTCCATCTCATGACCACTACGTTCATGTTTCATTTCAGTTTCCATTTCTTATCAATTTCACAATTTACATTAATGGCTCAGAACCTGGCCAACTACTTATATGAGACAGTGACTCATATTTAACATTTTCCATTATCACAATAGATAAACATACAAGTTGTATCAACATCTCAACAGGTAAGCATACAAGCTGTACCCACATTTCAACAGATATGCACATTAGCTATATCAACACTTCCAATGACAAGCATATGAGCTGTATCAACACTTCCAATGATAAGCATATGAGCTGTATCAACACATTATCTGACAAGCATATGAGCTGTATCAGTGGAGTCCATCCCCTATCTCCTCCCAAACAACATCCGGTTTAGAGGTCCATCCCCTATCTTCCCCTAAACCGTGGAGTACATCCCCTATCTCCTCCCCCACACACACAATGCATATACGCATAGGTCATATACACAATCAATCAATACATAATATTAATGTATTCTATCAACGGTCATACTCTATGGCATATCCAATTGATTAGTTTTAGTTTGCCTAATCATCATGCATTGTCTACAACAATCAAAACTACCCTCCACCGGTAGCCCAAGCATTTATTTCTAAACAGATAATAAAAGCTCCAACAGATAAAATATCAATATTTTCAAAGATGAGCGATTTATAAATCCAACTCCATCATTTCACAACATAATGAGCCAATTTCATTATTTCCAACTTAATTTCATAAGTTCACAATTTCCCTAGATTAATTATACCAATTAATTTATTCAACTAAATTAGGGTTTTCTACCCCATTTCTCAATATTGACCCAATGGTCTAAATATTAACAACCAACATCAACAACACCATTTGAAACCCAAAATACATATTATGAGCCCAAAATCACAAAACCCTCTTTAACACATTTTGAAACCCTAAGTCCCAAAATTTCCTAAATTCAACACTTTATCAAAAGAACTAAAAATCTAGGTTAAAGACCATAAGAGTGAGTAGGAATCCCTACCTCAAAAGATGACACCCAACGAAAAAGATGATGAAAACGAACTTGCTCCAAATCACGAGTTTCTCGGATCAAAAGATAGCCCTCGACGATCAACAACTCTTTTGTAAAGGCCAAAGGTGAGGAAAACACCCTAGCTAGGTCAATATCTAGAGAGAAGGCAGGGTTTTAGAAAGAGAGGCTCTCAAATGGCCTTTTCGGAAAAGTAATAGAGAGAAAGGATGAGAAAAAGTGATTTAAAACTGCCTCACAGCCAACTGATATACGACATTCCCGCTTGAGCGGAAAACACAACGCTCGAGTGTCAAGAACAAAAACTAGGTCCGCTCAAGCGCAAAAGGGCCCGCTCGAGCACCAAGACACAAGAATAAAGTAAACCCGCTCGAGCGCGAAAACCAATCTGCTCGAGCGTAGATTTTCCCCTTCCAGAACTTACACCCAAAGGTACTACCCGCTCGAGCGCCACCGCTCGAGCGCAAAGAAACCCGCTCGAGCGTGAAAAATACACCTGCAGAAGTTTTGCAGGGACACGAAAAACTGGGAGTGTGCAATCTCCGCTCGAGCGCAAGAAGACCCGCTCGAGCGGACCTCCTAAAAACTGGGCAACAATAATTGAAACCAAAGCCTAACCAACCTGTAACAACTCTGCCCAAAACATCCTAAAACTCAATCAAGCGGAATTAAAAGATGACAACAAGATAGATACAACTACCAACATCACGGAACCGAGTCCGGAATACAACAGAACAGTAAAGGGACAACCGGGATCGCTATAAGGTGAGTAAGGACCGGTGGTTTGATGAATTATTCCATATTTTTTACAAAATTCACCAAAAGGTGATTCATATTCATTACCTCTATCACTTCTAAGTTTTTTAATTTTCCTACCAAGTTGATTTTCAACTTCATTCTTATATTGAATAAAAGTTTCTAAAACTCCATCCTTGGTTCGAATTAAATAAATATAACTATATTTGGTATAGTTATTTATGAAAGTAATAAAATATTTTTTCTCACCTTTAGTTTGAATTGATTTAAAATCACAAATGTCACTATGAATTAATTCAAGCGGCTCCGTACTTCGTTCAATTGAATGAAAATGAGTTTTAGTTAATTTTGTTTCAACACAAATTTCACATTTATGATTTAAATCAATAATTTAGGTAAACATTCCATATAAATTAATTTACACAAAGATTATAATTAACATGTCCTAGTCTACCATGCCATAAATTTAAAGATTCAAGAAAGTAAGAAGGAGACGTAATTTTATTAAAAACAGATGGTACAACAGTCATTACATTTATTTTGAAAATGCCATTAGAAATGTAACATTTTCCTACATACATCCCGCTTTTGGTAAGTACAAATTTTTCGCTTTCAAAAACTAGCCTAAATCCATTTTTACTCGACAGATCTGAAGACTAGATTTTTGCGAATGTCCAGTACATGCAGTACATTGTTGAGAGTGAGTTCATTTACAGATATCATCTTCAGAATAATTTTTCTTTGTCCTTCAACTTTAGAAGTCGAGGAGTTGCCCATAAAAAGTTGTTCACCGTTATCCACTATAGAATAAGATGTGAACATCTTTTTGTCGGCACAAATATGGTGAGTAGCACAAGTATCCACCCTCCATTGTTTAGGGTTTCCGACAAGGTTTGCCTCAGAAACAACTATAGAAAAATTTATGTCATCTACACCATTGGAAATTTTGTCCACTTCGGTCATATTGGCTTGAGCAGGCTTCTTGCTCGATCTTTCTTTGCCTTTACGCTTGCTACGGCAATCTTTGGCCTTATGTCCTTCTTTGTCACAGATGTAATATTTGCCATTGAACTTGTACTTCTTTGTTTTCCCTCCTTTAGAGCCTTGTATGGAATTTTCTCCAGAACACTTTCGTTTCTTTGCTTTTGGAGCATGTTCCACCACATTTGCCTTAGACTCCATTGGATGCTTACCAGCCCACTTCTCAGAATTGCGGTTGTCCTCCTCAATCCTCAAATGCATAATTAATTCCTCTGATGTCATTTCTTTGCGCTTGTGTCTGAGGTAGTTCTTGAATTCCTTACAGCATTGTAGTAATTTTTCAATTAAAGCAGCAACTTGAAAGTATTCACTGAGAGACATGCCTGCTGCATGGATGTCATGCAGAATAAGTTGGAGATCATGAACTTGGCTGATCACAGTCTTAGAATCAACCATCACAAAATCCAAGAATTTGCCAATCACAAATTTCTTTGAACCACCATCTTCTGTTTTGTATTTTTTTCTCCAAAGATTCTCAAAGTTCCTTTACCTTCTTAATAGGGCTGTAGATGTTGTATAATATGTTGTCAAGTCTGTTCAAGATGTGGTTCCGGCAAATAAAATTAGCATGTTTCCAGGTATCGATCGCAATAACCACTTGTCAATCGGTTTCATCATCTTTTAGAGTAGGAGCATCCTTATGGAGAAACCGTGCCAGATTAAGAGTAGTAAGATAAAACAACATTTTTTGCTGCCATCTTTTAAAATCAGTTCCTAAGAACTTCTCTGGCTTTTAAAATCACTGTGATTGACTGGAACAGTTACAACAGGATGAGGGGGTAACGTAATTACAGCCACCATACCAGTACTTGTTTGAGCATTAGTTTCAGTAGCCATGAATTCTAAATTATAAAACAAAATTATAATTAGAATTTTATACTACACAGAAAATTAAACCATAAATAATTATTTGTGAAAAATTAATTAATTTCTGACTAACTTCACAAATAAATATTTTGAATTGTTAATGACTACCAAAATTACTACTAGTTGTCAAAGAAAATAAAAGTATATTACTACTATTTTTCAAACAAAATATTATTATTATTTGTTTTTCCAACCAGAATATTATTTTCTATAAGCATAGAAAAATAATTTATGCAAGAAGAAGAAAGAGAAAAGGAAACAAACGAAAAATTATATATAAACAAAATAATTCGAATCTGTCTTAAGATTGTTGGAACAATCTTCTGTGTAAAATAAATAACTTGAAACCAAATCAAATAAATAAAAATAAATTACTTACATAATTTATTTACCGAAACAACCTAACAATAAAACAATCGAGTCAAGTGTGTGACACTCTATTCTTAAGACAGATTCACTCCGCTTCGATTCTACGAATAAATGGCGTCTATCTCCCAAGATACAATGATCTTTACACAAATTGTAGTAGCACTCCAAATAATCTGTACGGCGAACTAAACCCCTGTTCTATACTCTCAGAAATTTTCCTTAAAATAATATGTAGAATATGTATGCAAGAGAGCACAAAGGAAGGCAAGAAAAAAAATGAATTTCAGAATGAAACTAATACTGGAAACAGGTCTGCTTTTATAGGGCCAAATAGGTATAAGATTCAAATCGAATAGATGCAGTTTTGAACCGAACAGGTGCAATTTAAACTTGAACAGATCTGCTGGCAATTTTGTAACTGTTAAAAAATAGTTTGAACCTGCTGGAATTGGACCCGAAAAGCACTGTATGGATAAGAAAAATAGAATTCAAATTTGGCACAAAATTTGAATTTATTTCGTTTAGAAAAAATAATTTTCCCGCAGGAATTTTTTAAAACAATTCAAATAATTTTGTCAAAAAGTTTAATGTTAGAACTGACCCCCAACCCACCACTCTGCCGGTCGGATGGCGGCGTGCGAGCATGTGTGATGGTTTGAGCCAAGATTTACTTTGTCCATAACTCCTCCCTTCTGCAAATTTGGAGTGTCCCTTAGGACTCAACCCAAGTATTGTCACCTAAAACTTATATACATACATAAATTCTCTGAAGTTTTCAATATGGGACAACCATTACAAGGAAACCCACATTGTACTCTTTAATTGTCCATTTCAAAAACCCGAAAACGACATAAACTTCCCATTCACTCATAAATAGTTTTGGCGCACCGTCTTCATTGTGTGACTTGCTATACGGCAAGAAACATGTCACCTCTTTGGACCCACCCAAAAAATACGCGGGACCCACTCAAATTTAAACTAAAAGTTGGCCCCAAATAGACCTATAAAACCATAAATTCCAACACTAACTAGTGTACCAACAATAGTTATGATATTTTTATTGATCTCACTAATTATACAAATTATAAATATTAAAAATTTCTTAAATTATATCACATTATCAATTAGTATATTAGTTAGTATATTAATTAATACACATAACATTATTTTTTTTTCATGGCAAAACAAACTGGTGGAGATGTTGACAAATTTTAATCAAGTTCCGTTTTGAGTTTTATTTTGCCAATTACTAAAGAATGTTCATCGAAAATGCTACTAATAAAAAAGTGATTTAATTGAGTAATAGTTTTATTTTCACTTATTTTTATTGAGATTTGAAATTACAATTCTTTTAATAAAGTTCATGAAACCTGAACTAATATAGTTGATATAAAAATATAAAGATAAAAAAAAAATTAAAAATTAGACATTTAAATATAAAGTGAATGATGTTATTATTTTTCATTTATATGACCAACAAATGATAAAAATATATTAAGTTTTATATAAATCAAAATTAAAAAGATCTATTATAATTATATTTAAACTAGCCTATCACTCGTGCTATGCATGAGACAATTATAGATATGTATATTTGTTTTAGATTTTTTTTAATATATAAATTGTATTTTTTAAGATTTTTTATAAAAATAATTTAACAATCTTATCACTAACCATAGTATATGAGAGAAGTTGAAAACGATACTGCAGTAACTATACACGGATTGTATCTATAATTATTTGTATGAGGGGATTTTAAATGTTGATCAGGGTATTTTGACTAAATCAATAAATGCAGGCACGTGGAAAGACATGTAAATTGAAAAAAATTAATAAATGCAGATCAGAAGATTTTGACCAAAATAAATGTTGAGTTTTTTTTTTTAAATAAAAATTTTTAAAAATTTAAATTGGGATATTGAAACTTTCACAAGTTTTGCGGGATAAATATTTCCTATTGGGGGCGTGTTTGGTAACGTTTACGTTTTCAGTTTATATTTACAAAAATTTTATAAACTAATTTTTGTTTATTTTTAGAAAAATATAAACTATAAACGCTTTTGGTAATTGACAAAATGTTTAAAAAAATTTTAAAATATAAAAAAGAGTGAGAAATGGCAAGTGGCGGCGGACGACGGTGGTGGAAAGTGGTGACGGTGGGCGGTGGATAGCTGGTGGTGGTGGTGGTGGTGGTGGCGGTGGTTTGTTGGTGAAGAAGAAGAGAGGGAGGCCAAGAAAGTATGACTCAGATGGTAACTTGAGACTACCATCTATAC
Organism: Camellia sinensis; assembly: GCF_004153795.1. Lineage (NCBI taxonomy): Eukaryota > Viridiplantae > Streptophyta > Magnoliopsida > Ericales > Theaceae > Camellia > Camellia sinensis. Next base: position 297,621 of record NW_021029157.1, on the reverse strand, counting down.
CACCACCACCACCACCACCAGGTTTTTCTTTCTCACCTCCTTTTTCTTCTTCTTCTGAGTTCTCTTCTTCCAAAAGGGGTCGTGGCAGACCACCTGGTTCTGGTAACTGGCAGCTGCTTGCTTCTTTAGGTGAGTTCATCGAACCAAGCCTTTAAATCTTGAGATCACTTCAATTAAAAAAAAAATAAAAAAAAAATAATCAAAATTTTAGCTTAACAAATTACTAATTTTAGTGGTGACGGTAGGTGGTGGGTAGCTGGTGGTGGTAGGTGGTGGTGGTAGGGGTGGGTGGTGGTGGCAGAAGACAGTGGTGGAAAATGGTGGCGGGTGGTGGCTAGTGTTGGGTGGTAAAAAAAAAAAAACTCAAAATTCAAAACGGAAACACATTTTTTGTGTTTTCATTTTTTGGCCAAATTTATAAACTGAGACTACTGATTTATAAATCAAAAATTTTACCAAACAAATTTTTATTTGAGTTTTTTAAATTTTTATAAATATAAATAAAAAACTGAAAACGTAAGTGTTACCAAACGGCACCTTAATATATAGTATGGATTGTTAAACTTATTATTATAATTTTTTTATTTGAGGGGGGAAAGCACTTAGATTAATTGCATCACCCATGAGGGATGACTCGAATTTAAATGCATATCACAAGAAAGCTTTGTCCCTACATATACAGCTTATAATAGTCATCTTTTCCTCTTCCAGGTGGTGGTCCAAAGGAGATTTATTTATTTATTGAGAATGACTGGTCCAACAAGGAAAAATATGAGGGGCCTAAATTAAGAGTTTTGATTGATGTTTAGATCTTATGTGATATGATGTTTTAATATTAGTTTTTTTTTTTTTTTAAACTTTTATATTATTAGTGTTCTTTTAGAGCTCTTGAATTAAAAGGATATATTATTTCTGGGTCTAACAAATCATTCAAAACCAAAAATTATGGTAAAATAACTATTTATTAGATCACATTTTTATGAAATTTCTCAACGAAAAAAAGACCATATTTTTATGAAAAAAAAAATGCACTTCGGTATAAGTTTAAAAAAGAAAATTACAAATCAAAGATAAATTTTATCAATTTTAATAATTAAAGTTATAAACAAATTAATGAATTTATAAATATTTTGTAAAAATGTAATTGATTTGTAATTTTTTTATTATAAAAATACATGATAAATATATATATTTTAAAATAGATGAGGTGAGAAAATATACCAATAGCAAAAACCAATAAGCTAAAAACCTCCAACAGTTAAAAATTGATAACTTACCACTAATGGAGTGTGCGAGGTGGTTGTTCCTCAAATTTGATTGATGAGAGCACGTAATGGAAGTAACTATTTTCACTATTAATTGAGCCCTGAAGCCCAACGAGTTTAATTGATGGACCTACTCTTCTCATCTCTTTCTCGATAATAACACAATCCGTAGGCCCAATTGTCTGACTGAAAAGGGTTATGGTCCAACAAATCGTGAGATTAATTTGCTCAAATTTGACAAATTCCCTATAGTTTATGATACATAAATTATTTATATAAGTTGAAAAAACAATATAATTAAACAATAATGATTCAGAGTACTAATTTTAGTACTTTAATAGAACACTAATGATATGGTAAAGAAAAAAAAAAAAAAACCAATACTAAAACATTACATCACAGTGGATGAGATTCGCTGTCACCTCATTAAAGCTAGTTTTAAAACTCAAGAATTAAAACTTCAAAATGCTTTTTTCATAATTAAATGATGCTTTTAGCTTATATTTTCTAATTATAAACTTATACATTGGGAAAAAAATATACCAAATGGGCCCAAAATCCTTTTAACACTTTAATAGAAGAAGAAAAAAAAAGTGCTTCAATAAGTTTAAAATAAATTAATGAATGTATGGAGATACGAACTGCCAAATGGCCTATGGAGGTTAAGCCTTTGTTGTGTTTTTTGCTTTTATCTTTAACACAATTTCAAAGGGGATAGTTAAAAAAGATTTGTTAGATATTTTAATTAATATAACTCTAATTTTAAGTTTTAATGTATAGGTTATTGGACTAGCTACTATACCATCCTGCTTTTTTGTTAGTTACAATTAAAAAGCCCCATAGGCTTTCGAAACAAATATGTATGTATATGTTTTGGATTTTTGTATATTTATGCCTTGGATTTGGGATTTTATATATGTATATATGTATGTAGCAATTTTATATGTTCTTTCAATTTTGTTTGATGAATTACGGAATAACTTATTTTGTATTTTGTATTTTTTTTTCTCATTCTACAGATTTTGTATGCTTGTATGGACAAATTTACTATTATTGCAAATTTACATTAGTAAAATATCAACAATTAGTATTTTTTGTTTTAAAAATTAATTAAGTTAGTTTAAATGATTAGCTAAAATAAAAAGTGTAGTTGGAGAACATAATAGCTAAACTAATTAGGTAAAATAAAGAGTGTACTCTTTTCGTACTTTAGCTAGTGAAAAGTTGAGAGTGTGGTTGGAGTTGCTCTAATATATATAATAGGGGCACTTTTTCATAAATCTATTTTTACTTATGTTCCATTTAGTTTACATTATTTTTTTATATTCTAATAAGTCCTATGAGTAACATAGTTATCAGAATACCCCTAATAATATTCACATTTACAGTGTGAATGTTCAAACCGTCAATATAAATGTTCACATCGTCAATGTGAATATTAATATATCAATATGAATATTCACACTGTCAATATGAACATTCACAGGTCAATGTGAATATTCATATTGTAAATTATGAATGTTCACATCACCAAATTGCTAACCATTCAAAAAATATGTGTAAGGGTAGAAATATCCATAAAATATTTAAAATGTGAAAATTAAGATTTGATAAATCAAATGTTCAAATAATAGGAGTTATTGGAATATAATAATATCTTATGAACTAATTAGGATATAAACACTTGAAAAATAATTTTCTAATAAATCTCTCTATATAATATTATATATGTAAGCACAGGAATTGGTGTCCAATAGTGTGGAGGCTTCTCCTTCTGTGATGTGACAAATTTTCTTATTGTGTGGGTGATTTTCTGACCATGAAAATTAAGATTTGATAAATCAAATGTTCAAATAATAGGAGTTATTGGAATATAATAATATCTTATGAACTAATTAGGATATAAACACTTGAAAAATAATTTTCTAATAAATCTCTCTATATAATATTATATATGTAAGCACAGGAATTGGTGTCTAATAGTGTGGAGGCTTCTCCTCCTGTGATGTGACAAATTTTCTTATTGTGTGGGTGATTTTCCGACCACACTGCCCACTTAGTAACCAGCTGGAGAGCACTGGCAGAATAGATGGTACCTGACTGACCTGCAACAGAAATATAAGAATCCCGCGGTGGTTTCGACCACCCGGGGGCACTCCGACGATCAAGTCAGTATATCTCTCAAAGATAAATCAAGTACTAAACTCACAAGCTTGAGTATCAAAAGCATACCTTAGACCCATGGAGGTGCCTCTCTTTTATAGCCAATACAATCCTAGTCCCAATAGGAGCCTGGCCCTAATGGACTTAGGATTACTGCTAATCTGGGACTCCCAGTGGGATTAGGATAAACTCTCTAAGAGTCTTATCTTTACCTAAACTGAAGTCTTCTCCCAATCTAGGACTCTTGTCCATACCCAAGTTGAGTTCCCTCTTCATTCTAGGACTCTTGTCCTTTATCCGCTTATCTCGGATTTCGATGTCTTCGGAGGCAACTTCGGCCTAGCCGAGATGACCTCAGCACAACGACCAAGACACGTGGCATCTCGACTGACATGTCGACGTCACCTTGCCACGTGTTGGTACTCAGAAAATATATCTCCACAACTGCCCCCTAGGTTCTATTACCTCGGCATTCTGAGGTGATGGAACCTACCCTGTTCGTTCATCTGTGCCCCTCTGTCCGAGATCAAACTCGCCGACCTCAAAGTTCCCTGGACTTTACTGTCCACTGGTGTCAAGAGTCAAGTTTCATGCTTTCCAAGCTGCTTGAAATCGCACCTCCTAGCCGAGGTTCTGGTTCCATTAATTCGTAAACTCCAAGAGCTTTGCAACTGCTCCACTCACACTTTCTAGTGAGTTCCCGATTTCTAGTCATCTATTTGACTCTGGCGATTTTCATATCGGCGTTCATTTCACTTGGTAGGTTCATAAACTCTTTACTTGCTATTAAGCTCAATCTTTCATAACTCTTCTGAATCTGTTTACTTGCCATCTGTTGCCTTCTATTTTCGTCTGTTTTCAAGTTTTGAATTGTTTGAATGCCTGGCACTGTCCTTGTCATATCCGCTTTCTGTTCCTAGCATCATGTCTGGGTCATTACTTTCTTGTTCTTCACATACTTACTTAGTGCCTGTGCACTTGACTTTATTCTTGAACTTTGTCTTCTTCTTGACTATTTTTCTCTTTTTTCATTTAATCCTGTGGCTTCTTCTCTTTCTAGCTCTTTTGCTTAAATCCGTCATTTGTTCCAAGCTTTCAAGCTTCTGCAACTGTCTTCGTTTCTCTCTTCCGGTGAAGCTTTATGTCATTCTGTCATTGTCGTCAGACTTCGGCAATTCTCATTCCGGCTTCCCTCTTTCTGGTAAGCCACTGTTCCTCTTGGTTTTATTTCTTGTTGCTTTCCAAGAAGCTCTGCTTCATTGTTAACCACCATTGTTGTTTTACCCATTGTTTCCAAATCATCTTCTTGAATACACACTGTTCACATATCTGTTGATTTCTACCACTGTTCTTGGCTTGACACACCTGTACAATCTTTTTGTCTTGATTTCCTGATAGCTTCATCACCATTTTTGATTCACGAATTACATTCTTGTTTCTGTTTTCTGTGTCTTTTTCCAGATTCTTGCTTTCAATCTTTGTCTTCAAACTCCGAGGTGTCAGTCGCCGAGAAGAGCCTTGATCAAACTCTTCAGGAGATCGAGGCAGAGCTCGAGGCCGAGAAGGCTGTTGAGAAGTCTTCCCAACTGTCTTCTATATCCTGCCATTGATGCCGAGTAGTTTTGTTTTCAATTCTCTTTCTGCTTCTTCGGCTAAGCTTAAGCCGAGAAGAAAGAAGCGCTCTTCGTCGCCCTCCTGGATGAGGATTTTCTTCAGTGTCTCTTCACTCTTTTCTGCTGGCTCCTTGCCGACATCATCTAGGACCTCTATGTCCTCGTCTTCAATCTCTGTCTTCCCTGGTTCCCGAATGTTGTAGGTAGTTTTCATTGCTGCCATGGAGCAATTCTTTGCCTGCAGTTGGTCTCCTCTGACTTCTTCAATCCCATCTTTTGTGGGGAACCGCAATAGTTGATGCAACGTTGAGGGAACTACCCCCATTGCATGCAACCATGGCCTTCCCAAGATGATGTTGTAAAGTGAAGGCGTGTCAATTACGACGAATTCTGTTTTTATCTTCTTCTAACTGCTCTTGCATGATTATATACTTAGAATATTTTGTATGCCTTTCATACTTTGCCTCCTTTGTGTAATCTTCTCGGGGTTATATACCTCGGATATAATAGCTACAAAACTTTTACTTCGGCAAGATACTGACCTGCAAGTATTTCATAAATTCTAACAAGTGTGAAACATATACTACTCAATGTTAACTTTGCAAACTTTTTCTCAAGTTTCAACAAGTGTCTAAACGGTGATCTCGGTCTAGCCTACTTATAAATTGCTACAAATTTCAACAAGGATTAACATATACTGTAACAGGGATCAACAAGGATTAATATAACAAGTGTTAAACAATAAGCTATTTGTAAATTGCTACGAATTTTAACAAATGTTTAAACAACATACTTAGCTTTTTCCTCAACCTGTAAATTGCCGCAAATTTCAACAGATGATCATATGTCGGCTTAACGTTATCTTGTAAATTGCTACAAATTTTAACAAGTGTTAAGCATCTTCTTCGGGTTAACCAACTTGTAAATTTCTACAAGTGTTTAACCAATAACCTCGGCTTTACTTCGGCTTGTAAATTGCTACAAATTTCAACAAGCGAAGAGAAAAAGTAATCTCAGCTTAACTTCAGCTTGTAAATTGCTACAAATTTCAACAAGTAAAGATAAAGAATCAGCTTAACTCCAACTTGTAAATTGCTACAAATTTCAACAAGTGAAGATAAGGAATAATCTCGGCTTAACTTTGACTTGTAAATTGCTACAAATTTCAACAAGTGAAGATACGGAATCAGCTTAACTCCAACTTGTAAATTGCTACAAATTTTAACAAGTGAAGATAAGGAATCGGCTTAACTTCGACTTGTAAATTGCTACAAATTTCAACAAGTGAAGATAAGGAACCATCTCAGCTTAACTTCAACTTGTAAATTGCTACAAATTTCAACAAGTGAAGATAAGGAACCACCTCGGCTTAATTTCAGTTAAGCATCATCTTGGCTTAACTTCGGTTAAGCATCGTCTCGGTTTCACTTCGGTTAAACATCATCTGGGCTTAACTTCGGTTAAGCATCATCTCGGCTTAGCTTTGGTTAAGTATCATATCGGCTTAACTTCGGTTAAGCATCATATTGGTTTAAACAATTTGTAAATTGCTACAAATTTCAACAAGTGGTAAACGCATTCTTATTCTCTCTGCCCCCCAGTGTGAACTTAAAATCTACTTAGGTTCTCATCATACATGTAGCTTCGACCTTGTCGCCGAGGTTTAATTCAAGCCGAGGTTGTCGGCCTTGGTTTCTCTATTGATCTTACTTGGCTCCAACCTGAGTTTGATTTTCGGCCTCGCATCGGCGAGCCGTTTCTCTTTTCTTATTCCGACACCTTTGTTCCCGGCATATCCTCCTCGGCCCTAGCATACTTCTCAATTCTGGCCAACTTTAGTATGATCTTGTGTGTTTCCTTTTTATCTTCTGGGATATGAGATCTGCTCATTGTGCTCTTCTCTTCTCAGACTCAGGTGCCGAGATCTTATCTTCTGAAATCTTGGATCTGCTTATCAAGTTGAGCTCTTCTTTTCTCGGACCTACTTATCTAGGCCGAGATCATGTCTTCTAGGATCCTGGATCTGGAATCCGGGATTTGCTCACTTAGGTTGAGCTCTCGTCTTCTTAGGCCTACTTATCTAGGCTGAGATCATGTCTTCTCGGATCCGGGATCCAGGATCTGGAATCCGGGATTTGCTCACTTAGGATGAGTTCTTGTATACTTGAATGTTATCTCCTTGGGAGCGTTCATGCCCCTTATCTTTGCATCCCTTCTGGAAGGGTCTTCGTTCCTCCGCAGGTATCTATCCTTCCATACCTGGAGGTCATCTTTGTTGTAGTATCTGCTTTGATCTGTTGTCTTTGGTGCGTCACCTTCCTGGCCGGCGTCTTTCACTCCGTGACTCTAGTCACGAGTTTCTGTGTTGCGGCAGTCCCCTTCAACGTTGAGGTTGATAGATCTCTTATTCCCAGCAGGAGTGTTGTCTCCAGTCTGATCCTTCTGTCTGTCATTGGCCATCTATTCTTCTTTCTTTCCCACAGGCGGCGCCAAATTGTATGGGTGATTTTTCGACCACACTGCCCACTTAGTAACCAGCTGGAGAGCACTGGCAGAATAGATGGCACCTGACTGACCTGCAACAGAAATATAAGAATCCCGCGGTGGTTTCGACCACCCGGGGGCACTCTGATGATCAAGTCAGTATATCTCTCAAAGATAAATCAAGTACTAAACTCACAAGCTTGAGTATCAAAAGCATACCTTAGACCCATGGGGGTGCCTCTCTTTTATAGCCAATACAATCCTAGTCCCAATAGGAGTCTGGCTTTAATGGACTTAGGATTACTGCTAATCTGGGACTCCCAGTGGGATTAGGATAAACTCTCCAAGAGTCTTATCTTTACCTAAACTGAAGTCTTCTCCCAATCTAGGACTCTTGTCCATATCCAAGTTGAGTTCCCTCTTCATTCTAGGACTCTTGTCCCTTATCTGTTTATCTCGGATTCCGATATCTTCGGAGGCAACCTCGGCCTAGCCGAGATGACCTCAGCACAACGACCAAGACACGTGACATCTCGGCTGACACGTCGGCGTCACCTTGCCACGTGTTGGTACTCAGAAAATATATCCCCACACTTATGCTAAAATAAAACATTATTATTCAAAGGCGCTAACAAGATTTAAACTAAAGACCTTGAGTTTCATTAAAAATGCTTTTACAATTTAGACAACATATATACTATAATATTAATTTTTTAATTATTTATTTTTATATTTACTTATCTGAATTACACATGCATTACGTGTGCTACCCACTAGTATTTCTATAAATAAAAACAAATCAAAAGTTCAAAAGCACAAACAACATTTGCAAAACAACATTTTCTTTTTTTATTTTTTGTGTGTTTTCCAAAAAAGCGGGTTTTTTAATAAAATAAAATAAAAAATTAAACAAATTTTACAAACAATGTGCCAAACAACTTTTATTTTATTTTTTTTGGCGAATTACACTAACAACAATGATTCATTCCCCTTTTCCGCCCACCCCCTTTGACCCCCTCTCTCTCTCATTGGTTACATTTTCTTTTTCTTTTTCTTTTTTTTCCTGCTCCTCCAATCACCACCCGCCACGTGGCAAAGGGGGTGAGGGGTGGACCCCCAAAAGGGGGTCCCAAGCATTATTCTTACACTAAAGGTCCCTATAGTTTACAACTTGTGTCACTTTGATCCCTGATTTTTTAATTGTGGCATATTTGACCATGAATTTTGAATTTTGTTCTAAATAAGGATAATTGAATATACTATTAATCAATTTCAAGGGTGAAGTTGTCAATTTAATAAAATATAAACTAATTTGACAAAAATAAATGTCAAAAAATATTTTTTAATTTTTCAAAATTATTTCTACACACCAATGATAAAATTATGTAAAATTGAGAAGTCATTTACACAAAAAAAAATTTAACAAATTAATTTCTATTATATGTTTGGATGATGATCATATAATGAGTGGTTGTTTTTATTTCATTAAATTAGTTTCTATTTTTTCAAAAGTCAAATATGGCTACAACTTTGATATCATTATTAAACCAATCCATTAAATCAAAAAATTCAAAACTAAAAACATTTCATATATTAAATATATTGATTACACATTAAAAACCTAGTAACTGCCCATTACATGATCATCATCCAAACATATAATACAAATTAATTTGGTAAAAAAATAAAATAAAATGTGTAAAAGATTTATCAATTTTGCATAATTTTATCTTAGGTGGATAGAAATAATTTTTAAAAAATTAAAAATATTTTTTTGACATTTATTTTTGTCAAATTAGTTTATATTTTATCAAATTGATGACTTTGTCTTTGAAATTGAGTAATGATATCTTCAATTATCCTTCTTTGGAACAAAATTTAAAATTCAGGGTCAAATGTGTCACAATTAAAAAGTCAAGGCCCAAAATAATATAAGCTCCAAATTATAAGGACTATTAATGTAATTTGTATTTTTTTTATATTGTTTTATTTATATATTTTGAAAAATAAAAAGAGCGACCAAACATGCCTTCAGGGGCATGAAGGATCAAGGTATGATCAGGCGATAGGATCCTCTGGAGTGATCCCTCCTAGAGTGATCTCCTAAAGTAAAAGAGATGGGCGCGACACCTGTCCCACTAATGAAACTAAGGGTTGAGATCAATCCCTCACCAAAACGGCGTCGTTTTGGTGGGAGAAATTAAAAAAAAAAAATTCAAACATCTTTTTTCTCAAGTCCTTCGTCTTTGTCAACGCCTTCGTCTTCGATCATTTGCAACTGCAGTAACTTTCTGTCAAAATATAACTGCTTGAAGACCAATCCCTCACCAAGATCAACTGCTTGAAGACCATTTGCAACTGCAGTAACATTCTGTTAATGCCTTCGTCTTCGATCTCTTCTGCCGCCGCCGCCATTCCAACACCTTTGGTTCAATTCAATCGCATTAGCAAACCACAGATCGGTCGACGAGCTAAACCGTAGTCACACCGTCATCTTTGATGTCCTCCGCCGATCTCCATATCAGTTGATCGGATCTGCTGATTCTATTGTTCATTTTGATTTTGATGATGATGGGGTCTGTAAATCTTCTCTTCCATTTGCTAAATAATAATTATAAAAAAAAATTCATATTATAATAAATCAAAATTGGAAGATCAGTTGATAGTTTACACATAATTTTTAAATTTATTTTATTTTTTTTCTTTGAATCTTGTCCCCAATATATATATATATATATATATACAGTTTGAAGCCTCTTTCTTTTTGTTCTATAACACAAACACCCACCTGTGTGTTCCATTATTTGCCAAAATAGGTTTGTGTTTGGTATATATCATGGACCATGCTCTGTTTTTTTTTTCAAACCAGCACTATGTTTTTTTCCTTTTTTCTTGACCAAGTGTTTTTTCAAATAATTTTTTCCAACAGATTTTAGTTCCAGCACTTTGTTTTTTCTTTAAGAAATTTTTTCCAACAATTTCAATTTTTTCCAACAGATTTTTTCCTGACCATGTGTACTTAACTCTTTTCCAACAGTATGGCCATGGAATCTCTATCTTCTCTCTTTTCATACGGTTCACGTCTTTTCTTTTTTTTTTTTCAAAATACTCACCAAAACGACGTCATTTTGGTGAGTATTATTATCAACCGTCCGATTAGCCACTTTCAAAGATCACTCTAGAGGATTACTCTAGAGGATCCTTGCACTATCAGGACAGGACAGGCCACTGTTTTTGGATTGAAATTTCATGTTAACTTTTTCTTTTTTTTCTTTTTTTTTTCGGTTGGTGGTTAAAATCTTAGAGACATAATAATTAAATTCAGATGGCCTTACTTCTTTAGAGTCCAGCACATATACACATTCCTTCTGACATACTTCACTTTTCCTTCCATTATGGACTCACCTCATGTGAAAAGTTCAGTTCCTTGTTCCAATGTTTGTACAATAATATTCTGGTCAATTTTGTACTCCATGCTATATACCACGATATTAGACAGAATGAAGAATCCAATGTAACATGAAACATATCTAAGTATCCAATAATGTTATGCATTTTATTTTATTTGTTAATATAATATTTGTATGATGAGTAATATTATATAAATAAAAAAATCATACATAATAATATGACTCATTATAAACTAATCATTTATTTTAAAACAAAATATCGTTGAAGATATATTTATTTATAATAATAATATTATTACATCGTTCCTGTGAAATTTTTTGTATAGATATAATTTATTTATGTGATGGGTTTCATATTCTCACTTCCTAGATACAAAGTAATGGAGTATCAATAAATGCATATAAGGCTCACTCATATGTTTAAAAGTGAGAAAAACATTTTTAAAAAAATTATATGTAATATTTTTCAAGTAATAAGTCTAAGTGCACAAACACTAAACACATTATATCTTATTAAATATCCATGTTCCATTCCGTCTATATTCCTAACATTGCTATTTTTCAAAATATCATTTTTTAATGGAAAATGTTTGGTGACATAAAAAATCATGGCTCGAATGGCTCGAAATACCTAAAATAACATCGTTTTGAGTATTTCGATCCATTTGAGCCATGATTTTTCGAGTCACCTAGCATTGTTATTTTTTAACTCATTATCTCAATTAAGGATGGAATAAGTGCTCGGTTTGAATTATTTTATAACATTTATAAAAACATCAATTATTCAAAACTTCATTAATGGTGCCCGATATTTCATTATTCATTATTTCAATAGCATGTAAGATACCATTATACCTAAATATCAGTGAATAGTTTTTCTTTCACGTGACATTAAAATTTTAGGGATAATTTGGCATATTTAATATTAGTGTATATTTTTTATTTTTTTAAAATTACATTACTTCTTTATTTTTTTGTATGTTTTTCATAAAAAATTAAAAAATATACTTATTTATATTATTTCAAACAACGCCTTATATTTAGGCCAAGTTTGGCATGATTGAAAAAAGATAAAAAGTCAAAAAGTCACTATCCTATTTAAGTCACATCATCTTATTTAAGTCACATCACCTCTCTAACACATCACTTCAAACACAACCCAAACCCAACCCATATTTCATAAAAAGTCAAAAAGTGCACTTATTTAGATCATCCCAAACAACCCCTTATAATGAGAGACCAGCATTACAACCTAAACATAAACCAACTTATACCCAAAAGACAAATTTAACCCAAAAGATGGCAAAGAATAAAGAAACAAAAATCAGCAAGGCATTGATTGATGGTCCATGTTGGACAAAACAAGTGGATGTTCGGACCCAAAGGGCCATTAACCCATGTTGGTTAGGGTGGCCAGTGGCCACTGCCACTGCCGACCGAAGAACAGAAGGAATAAAGTACTCTCACCTGCACATGGACTCGCACACCTGAAGGCCTACTTAAATGCTGTGTTAAAAATATATATATTGGCTACTAATTACTTAAATTGAGTGTAATTAGTTTAAACAGTAAAATTTATTTTTTTGGAGCGGCAATTGATAATTTGTGTTGGGTATTGTCATATGATATTTTGCAGATACTTAAATTTTTGTTTTAGTTTTTGTGTGTGTTCATGTGACGAAAAAGATTATGTGCAAATTGTTACATTGAATGTCTTTATCTTGTATCTTGGATATTGATTCAACCATTATTTTTTCCGCTTCGGCAATCTTGCTAGGACTAAAGTCCCATTAGGAATTTGTGATGTTTCGGTGGGGGCTTTTCTGAGTCATTTTGATAATCTGAACCGTTTATATTGTAAGGTTCGTCGAGTATATTATTTATAATAAAAATCAAGTTAATTAGAAATTTGTAACCCTATGATCAGATTCAAATTATTTTACAAAAATTATCAAGATCATGTTAACCGTTTATTTTTTAAAAAACAAATGTGTTCTTATCATAAAGCTATAGATTTCTAATTAATTTGATTTTTTGTATGGATAATCTATTTAATGAATCCTATAATATGATAGTTCGGATCAACGAAAAATTCTCAAAAAAAGTCTCCATCAAGGCACTACCGATCGTTACTGTGACATAGTCACCACAACATCCCTTAATCCTATTTTTTTACTTCATCTAGAGGGGTGATTATTCTGTATTCTCACAATATGGATACGTGGTAGTCCGTAAGGTTTTGATTGGTAAAGAGGGGTAGGGGGCCCACGATTTATGTTGGGGATGAAGGTATAACATGTGATTAAGTAATTGGTGATTGACTTGAAATATAGCCATGTGTGTTCCGGAATTATCGAATAATTTTTCCAATTGGAGTGAGAAACAATGACGAATGTAATAAAACGGATAAATTTATATGTAATTCAAGAATTTGTATATTAAAACCTATAATTTTATTTTATTTTTTATATGGGAAAGACATGGGTGCTTGTTAAATTTTAAAAATATATATATTTAGACGGTTAATTTATAATATCATAATAAAAAGGTTTTCAGAAAAAAAGTCACTTCAACTTTCGTTAATTCCATTTCTGGTTAAAATAACTTCAATATTGATAGACATTTTACCTAATGTATATTTAATAATATTATATATTCTTAATATTTGTTTGCCTAACCTTCAAAATTCTTTAAATGTATTTAATCAAGAGAACATAAAAACAAAATACTTACCATCTTGCCTATTTTATTCACCCAAAAAAAATCATCTTGCCTATTTTATTATAACTTCATAATGTGAAAAATACTTCAAACGACTCTTAAGTTGAAGATACTCTTCAGAAGTTAAAGATTTTGAAAGGTTTGGACAATTTTTTTTGTATGGAACGTTTCAATATTGAAACATCATCCCTAATTTGGATTGGATTCACAACTCTTCCACAAGTTTTGTCTACTATTAACAAACAACTTTATAATACAATAAGGAATTTTTATTGATAAATCCTATTTAGAAGTATTTTGACCCAAAAAATCCATGAAGAAATTTATTAACCCATTTCGTCTCATGTATGTATAGTTTTATTTCATAAAGTCTTTTTTCTTGATTTACACTATTTTTTTAGACTCTTATGCCCTTATATTTAATTTTGATACCCTTACAAATAATTTTTGAACGGTTAGCAATTTTATGATGTAAATATTCATATTTTAACATTCATATTGGTAAGAATGTAAAATTGGCCCGTGGCACGTGGGCGGTCCGATGATCGCCTCCAGGCCAGGACGGGCCCGGTCCGTTGACAATGTGAATATTCACATTGACATGTTAACATTCACATTGATAGAAGTGTAAAATTGGTCCGCGGCCCGTGGGCAGCCCGAAACCCGCCCGTGGGCTACCCGGGACGGGCCCGACCTAGCCCGGCCAGTTGACAATGTGAATATTCACATTAACATATTAACATTCACGTTGATAGGAGTGTAAAATTGACCCGCGGCTCATAGGCGGCCTGAAACCCGCCCGAGGGCCTGGCCCGGCCCGGCCCGTTTATAATGTGAATATTCACATTGACATGTTAACATTCAAATTGATAGGAATGTATAATTGGCCCACTGTCCGTGGGCGGCCCGAAGCCCACCCGTTGCCCGGGGCGGGCTGTAAATATTCATATTTTAACATTTATATTGGTAAGAATGTAAAATTGGCCCATGGCCCGTGGGCGGTCCGAAGCTCGCCCCCGAGCCGAGGCGGACCTGGTCCGTTGACAATGTGAATATTCACATTGATATGTTAACATTCACATTGATAGAAGTGTAAAATTGACCCGCGGCCCGTAGGTGGCCCGAAACCCGACCGCGGCCCGTGGGCTGCCCGGGGCGGGTCCAACCCGGCCCGCCCCGTTGACAATGTGAATATTCACATTAACATATTAACATTCACGTTGATAGGAGTGTAAAATTGACCTGGGGCCCGTAGGCGGCTCGAAACCCGCCCGCGGGCCCGGCCCGGCCCGTTTACAATGTGAATATTTACATTGACATGTTAACATTCACATTGATAGGAGTGTAAAATTGGCCTGCGGCTCGTGGGCGGCCCGAAACCCGATTGCGGGCCCGGCTCGGCCCGTTTACAAGGTGAATATTCATATTGACATGTTAACATTCACATTGATAGTAGTGTAAAATTGACCCGCGGCCCGTGGGCAGCCAAAGCCCGCCCATTGCCGGGGGGCGGGCTGTAAATATTCATATTTTAACATTTACATTGGTAAGAATGTAAAATTGGCCCGTGACCCGTGGGCGGTCCGAAGCTCCCCCCTGGGCCGGGGCGGGCCCTGTCCGTTGACAATGTGAATATTCATATTGATATGTTAACATTCACATTGATAGAAGTGTAAAATTGGCGCGCGGCCCGTGAGCTGTCCGGGGCGGGACCGGCCTGGCCCAGCCCGTTGACAATGTGAATATTCACATTAACATATTAACATTCACGTTGATAAGAGTGTAAAATTGACTCGCGGCCCGTAGGTGGCCCGAAACACTCCCGCGGACCCGGCCCGTTTACAATGTGAATATTCACATTGATATGTTAACATTAACATTGATAGGAGTGTAAAATTGGCCCGCGGCCTGAAGCGAGTTCGACTTATTGACAATGTGAATATTAACATTTGTTAAATTCACATTGATAGGAGCGTAAAATTGGCCCGCGGCCCGTGGACCACCCGAAGCCCTCCCGCGGCCCGGGGCAAGCTTGTTTGGGCCCGGGCCCGAGTCGAAGAACTTGGGCTAGGTCCTGGGCCATCACTTTGAAGCTCGGCCCGCATAAGGCCCATTTAAGGCTCGGCCCGAGGCCTAGCCCACCACAGGCCAGGTGTCTTTTTTGTGGAAAATAATAAAATTTTGGAAGAAAAAATTAAAAAGAATTAAAAAAAATTGCGAGGCTCATCCAAGCCCGACCCAAGCCCAGGTCTAGGCCCAAGCCCCTTGGCTCGACCCACCGGGGCACCCAAAGCCTGAATACCTTTGTGCTAAGGCTAGGGCCTAGGCCTAATTTTTTGGCCCGTGGGCCGGTCTGGCTCGGCCCGAATTTTGGCAAGCACCCACGAGGCTTTACATGGGTTGGCCCCATCCGGGCTGGGCCGAGCCCCTATACATTGATGATATGAACATTCACATTGACGGTGTGAACATTTACATTGACAGTGTGAACATTCATATTGACGATGTGAACATTCACATTAGGGGTATTTTGGTAATTGTGTCACCCATAGTATGTGAACATTCACATTAGGGGTATTTTGGTAATTATGTCACCCATAGGACTTATTGAAACATAAGAAAATAATGTGGACTAAATGGAACATAAGTAGATGAAAATGGCATTTTGGTCTTCTTACCTCAAATAGGAACATTCACATTGACGGTGTGAACATTTACATTGACAGTGTAAACATTCACATTGACGATGTGAACATTCACATTAGGGGTATTTTGGTGATTATGTCACCCATAGGATGTGAACATTCACATTAGGGGTATTTTGGTAATTATGTCACCCATAGGACTTATTGAAACATAAGAAAATAATGTGGACTAAATGGAACATAAGTAAATGAAAAGGGTATTTTTGTAGCAACCCTCACCTTACGCTTGTCATACTTGCATACATTCACGCATGATCTTGCCTTGTTATGTTGTTTTGAAAGTCTTGCCTTGCCTTGTTTTATTTAAGTGTTACTTGAATGATCTTGTTCTTTGCTCGGTGTGTAGCCGAGGTCATCTTGAGCTTAGTTCACCTTTGAACCTTTGTACTTAGAGCTGTTTTGGAACCATTTGGTTGATCCCACCTTCACCTCGGGCTTGTTGCCGAGATGTTTTGCACTTAGTAATCCTTGTCCTTGGGCAGGCATGGCCTAGACCGAGGTGTGGCACACCCCGGCCAAGGTGTGGCATAGCTTAGTCAAGTGTCGTCCTCCCTAGCCGATGTCTTTGTTACCCTATTGCCGAAGCTTTGACTTGAGCCGATGTCATTACTTGCCGATGTGCCTTACCCCAGCTTGCTGCGTACGCTTTGTCATAGACTTGTTTTATCAATCAATCACCTTTTGAGTTAAACCAACCCGATAGCGCCATGTGTCCGAGCTGATTGTTAAGACAGCCGGCAGACCTAGAAACAAATCATTTTGTCTCAAATCTTTGCCTTTAGAGAGAGAAGCTCTATAGAGAAGGAGGAGGAGTTCTTGAGTGAGAATAGATCTTCCAAGCTTGATCTTCGAGGTTTGAACCGTTGGATTCGAGTTTTGAGGTTAGAATCTTAATCTACTTTGGTCGTTGTTATTGATCATCTAGCTGCATTGCATGATCGAATCTGTTTTGCATGTCATGCATCGATTTGAAGTTGGTTTTGGAAGAGAAAAATGGTATTCATGTATTCTTGAAGAAAAGTCTCGTTTTGATCCGAAAGTTTGGAACCAAAACCATGTTTTTGTGTTGGTTCTTGCATAACCTTCTTGTATGGGTACCCAGGTCCCTGTTTTGAACTCTTAGCATGAAATCTCTGATTTTGTAACAAGTTTTGATCTTGCATTCATCTTCTTCATGATCATGTTCATCATGTCCTTCATGTTCTTCAAAGGGAAACCCAGGCTTTCCCAACTTTGCTTTTAAATAAGGCCATCAGGACCACACCTCGGCAAGGAGGTGTAGGACCTCGGCAAGGACCTGGTTGGTACCCAGTGTGTTTCCATGAGACAGGAGCAGTGTTTAAACTCCCAGTATATTTTGCTTTGTTACTGACTTGGATCTAGCGAGAATGCTGAGATCATTCGTATGCATGAAAAGCTTGTTTTGAGAACGTGATTGCCGTGTGATTGTAGGACCTTGATCCTTGCTTTGAGCCTGCACCTGAAGAACTAGGTGAGTGGTCATTGTTGTGTTTCAAAGAGCCATCGGATGCCTTTTCATTTGTCTAATTCCACTGTAAATAAACCTTTAGCTCTTATCCATACAGATGTTTGGGGCCCTTTTGCTTCTTCTGTTTCAGGTTTTAAGTACTATGTGCTTTTCATTGATGACTTTAGCAAATTTACTAGGCTTTTTCCTTTGCATTATAAGAGTGAAGTTTTCACTAAATTTCTTGAATTTAAATCATTTGTTGAGACTCAATTTCAAACTAAACTTCAGATTCTTCGCAGTGATAATGGAGGGGAATATCTTAGTACATCATTTCAAAATTTTCTTAAAAGTAAAGGCATTGATCATCAACTAACTTGTCCACATACACCTTCACAAAATGGTGTAGCTGAAAGGAAACATAGGCACCTCATTGAAACTACTATTACCCTCATGCATCATTCTTCTCTACCTTTGATTTACTGGTTTGATGCTCTTGCAACAGCTGTCTATTTGATTAATAGACATCCTACTCTCAAGCTTAAAAATCTTACTCCCTATGGGGTCTTATTCAAACATAAACCTAATTATATGTTCTTGAGATCCTTTGGCTGTAGATGCTATCCTTGGCTCAAACCATACACCACTAATAAACTTCAACCTAGGTCTCTTCCTTGTGTCTTTCTTGGTTATCAACCTTCCATCAAAGGTTATAGGTGTCTTGATCCCATCACAGGCAAAGTCTATATCTCCAGACATGTGGTATTTGATGAGTCTTTCTTTCCATTTCAGACTTCTTCCAAACAGTCTTCCTCTACCACTGCTGCCTCTCTCCAGCAGTTTTCCTGGTCTTCACCTTTCTCTTCATCTCACACTGCACCTCCTCCAGCAGCTCTTTCAATTCCAACAGCTGCACCTACTCCAGCTCTAGCAATTCCAACAGTACCAGCAGCTACACCTACTCCAACAGTTCACCCAATTCCAGCAGCTACACCTACTCCAACAGTTCACCCAATTCCTGCAATTCCAGCAGCTGCCACTACTCCAGCAGCCCACTCCAATCCAGCAGCTCCCACTATTTCCTCAATTCCAGCAGTACCAGTATCTTCCACTTCTGTTCCTCTTCTATCTACTGTCCCTTCTGATCAGATTGCTATTTCCAAAATCTCTATTGATCTTCCCTCTCTTTCTTCTAATACTCATCCCATGATTACCAGATCCAAATCAACCTCTTCTCATACTGCGTGTCTTTCTTCTTTCTCTCCTCAGTCTGAACCACAACTTTTCAGCAAGCAGCTTTTTCTTCTGTTTGGCAATCTGCTATGCTTGAAGAATTTGAAGCCTTACAAAAACAAGGTACTTGGTCTTTAGTTGATCTTCCACCTGGCAAACAAGCAATAGGCTGCAAATGGGTTTATAGAATTAAGAAAAATTCAGATGGTTCTATAGCCAGATATAAGGCAAGGTTAGTTGCCAAGGGCTTTCTTCAGACTGAAGGGGTGGACTATCATGAGACCTTTAGTCCTGTGGCTAAGCAACCTACTATTAGAATTCTGCTATGCCTGGCTCTACATTTTGATTGGCTCATCAAGCAGCTTGACATATCTAATGCATTTCTCCATGGTGTTCTTGAAGAAGAAGTTTATATGGTTCAGCCTCCAGGCTTTGTTCAACCAAATCAATCTCAGCTTGTTTGCAAGTTACACAAGGCTCTCTATGGTTTAAAGCAAGCTCCTAGAGCTTGGTTCTCTACCTTCTCCAATTTTCTTCTCACTCATCAATTTGTTCAAAGCCATTGTGACTCTTCTCTTTTTATTAAGAAGACTTCTACTGCTATTACCATTCTTCTCATCTATGTAGATGATATTCTCCTCACAGGAAGTGATCCTCTCTATATTACCTCTCTCATTACACATATGCATACCACCTTTTCCATGAAGGAGCTTGGCTTTGTTAATTACTTCTTGGGTATATCTGTCATAAAAAATGCTTCTGGTTATGTGCTTTCTCAGCAAAAATATGCCTCAGATTTATTGACCAAGGCTGGTATGAGTGACTACAAATCTTACTCTTCTCCCATGGCTACTAAGTCTTCTTCCAGTGCTCTTACTGCAGCAGAAGATTCTCTCTTTTCTCAGCCAGCTTTGTACCGCAGTTTGGTTGGAGCCCTGCAATATCTTACTCTTACTAGACCAGATTTAGCCTTTGTGGTTAATCATCTTTGTCAATTCATGCACTCTCCTCTGACTAGCCATTTTACCTCAGTCAAAAGATTGCTAAGATATCTCAAAGGCACCTTATCTTATGGTCTTCATTTCACTTCTGGTCCTCTTCTTCTCAATGCATATTCAGATTCAGATTGGGCAGGTAATATCCTTGATCGCAGGTCCACCACTGGTTACTGTATCTATCTTGGTCCTAATCTTATCTCTTGGTCTGCCAAGAAGCAACCAACTGTGTCTCGATCATCTTCGGAGGCTGAATATAGAGCTTTAGCCCAAACCTCGGCTGAACTTAGTTGGATTGGAATGTTGCTTGCTGACCTTCATATTTCTGTTCCTGTGCCTACCCTCTGGTGTGACAACTTATCTGCCATAGCTATGAGTAACAATCCTGTGTTTCATGCTCGTACTAAACACATTGAGGTGGATTATCATTTTGTTCGTGAAAGGGTTGCATCCAAGAAGCTTCATATTTGTCATATTCCCACTTCAGATCAAGTTGCTGATATTTTTACTAAACCTCTATCTGTTGCTCGGTTTCAATATCTTCAGCTCAAACTCAATGTCCTTCCCAGTCCCTTGAGCTTGCAGGGGTATGATAAGTCACAGCAACCTGCAACAGATACAGAGCAAGCTACAACAGTTGCATCTATAGCATGAGTCACATGTGTAATATCCAGCTGTATAGGTTGTTATTTTTGTTATAGGTTGTTAGTTTGTTATAGATTAACTGTCCAGTGTTAACTATGGTTTAGTACGGTTAGGTAGATATGGTTAAGAGTCATTGAAGTGTATAAATATGACTTCATCCTGTACCAATTGTATTCATTCAATACAAAGTATATTCATTCTCTTTACTTTTATGCCAAATCGGCACAAGTTTTCACAGATTGCTAAATTTGGTTGGTATCAATGTTTATAGCGATCCAACTATAGTTCAAAGATGAGATGATGGTTATGTCAAAAAATGACAGAAGCATTAAAGCTATAGGTTGACAAATTTTGATATTTTTGTATTGTAACAGCATCTAATTTGGTTAGCATTGCATAAATTTGAAAGAATCGTTACTCTCTTTCTCTCTCTCTAAAAACCTCCTCTCCAGGCCTCTTTTTGGGCCGGTTGGCCGCCGCCTTTGGCTATGACGGTTGGCTGGCCTAGCTCTTTCCGGCGTTCGTTTGTTCGTTTTTTCCTCCAATAAACTTGATTCCCCTATTTTCCCACCTAGGTGTGTTTTGTGTTGCTGCGATAGATTCAATTTTTTGGTGTTTCGGGGCCCGTTATAGTTGATTCATCAGGGGACATCCAGGATCTTTATTCGTGCGCTCTTTTGCGAGTAGGAGCTTAAGGGGTGAACTCTGGTTTAGATTGGTGAAGAAGTATCGATGCTTTGTTTGGGCGGAAACATGGGTGTCGAAGTCGATCCAGATCTGTCTAGTGTTCATTCGAGCGCTCCTCTTCGAGTGAGAGTTTGAGGGGTGAACTTCTTCTAAATGTATGGAGGTGTCCCAGTGGTTGGTCGGTGTGTGGTTATGCAGTGGGTGTGAGTTAGCGGTGCTGGCTATGGAGTTGCAGCAGAAGAGATAGAGGTAATAGTGGGAGGTGATCTGTCTTCGGCAGCTAATGTTGGAGCTGCAGGGGAGTTTGGTCGGTGAGTTGATTTGCAGTGGGTGTGAGTTAGCGGTGTTGGCTATGGAGTTGCAGCGGGAGAGATAGCAGTGGCAGTGGGAGATGTTCTGTCTTCACCAGGGGAGTTGCAGCAGCATAGGCGTTGGAGTTTTCCGGTGTTGGCTATGGAGTTTTCTCGGTCGGTTTAGTAGCATAGGTGTGGGTTTTGGGAGTTGTAGCAGCATAGGCATGGTGTGGGCAGCAGCATAAGCGTGGTTGGTGTGGGCATTGGGAGTTGCAGCAGCTTAGGCCTGGTGTGGGCGTGAGTGGTGAGGGCATTGGGTGTTGTAGCAGTATAGGCATGGGTCTTGGCAGTGTGGGTTGTTGAAAAGATTTAGTTTGGGTGGTGTGGGTAATGGGAGGGCTGCAGATATGGTGAATAAAATAATTTGGTTGAATAGAGGAGTTCAGCAGCTTGGGTGTTGGAAAAGATAATTTTAGTTTGTTGAAAAGAGGTTTTGGTGATTTGGTGGGTTGAATTTGTGGGGAGTCATGTATTTTATTTCTAGTTAAGTCCTTCTTAACTTTTTTTGTTTAAAAAATCGTGAGGCCAAGGGGTTGGTTGTATGGATGCGAGTAGCAGTAGTAGGAGTTTTTTTTTGTACTTTCTGAATCTCTCTCGATGCATGTAATCTTCTTGTACCTTTAATTTCATGCTGTTAATGAAAATTTTCTTTGCTGATCAAAAAAAAAAAAGTGATAGAGATAAATATTATATGCTGATTTACTCCAAAAAATTTTTTGTTATGTGTTCTATTGTATAAATCAATACATATAGCAAATCAGATGACAACTAAATATTTTCACTCTCTCATATATCATTTTCTCTTCTTTTGATATCCTCTCTCTTCTTTTTCTCTTTATGGAACAATGTTAGAGCTTGAGGTATCCACATAGAGCACTCTAGTAGCCCCTGCGAGAGGGGTTTGCAAAAATCATGTAGAAAAAGGAGCTTGTAAAGCAAGCTTTCGATCCTATGTATGGTTCTTAATCTACATCAGGTGTTCTTAGATATCCCTTATATTTTCTAGCAATGGTAACAGAGTCTATGAATGATTGTTTTGGCGATTTACATGTAATAAAATTTATTAGTATTGAAAGTATTTTTCATAAGCTTAAAAGAGTAAATGAGTTTTAAGTTACAACCTATTTTGCAAGTATGTGTCTTTGTATACTACGATTGATGTTTGGATGATATTTAGTATAGTATGATTTGCGTACATATTTGTTTTATGATATTTTGGTTTCTGAGTCTTCTTGGAATACATTGAACACTACGTCAATTTGCTAGGTATAGAGAGGATTTTAAAAGAAAATGATATTGGAAGTAAATTGGGAATGCTTACATTTTTATGAACCCAGTAAATGGTTGACGTGTTGGCATGAATTTAATAATGAGAATGAGAAATTTCATTGAAGTTAAGACACTTTAATTTTGAGTTTTTACGTTATTACTATTAAAGTTCAAGGGTGTGTGATGACACCAACATGCATATCATTATTGCATTTGTCTTATTATGTGAAATTTGAATGTTTAAAAGTGTGTTATGTGCTTAATTTGAATATATCTATTTGAATTATGGAACATCTGTTAGAATGCTTGTTTCGAATTGGAAATTGAAAGCCTTAATGAATTCAGAAACTAAAATTGATAAGTTTAATAGGTTAATTCGAATATTTAGAACCTTTTGAGAATTTAATTAAAATTTTGATTCAGATTAAAATTAATTAGAATAAAGTTAGGTTAATTAACCCTAAGTATACCTAATTAGTCTAAACTAATCCTATGTATATAAGACTAAGCAATGAGGGGGAGCCCATTTTCTATACAACTACAACTAAATAATGGATTTAGTCGCCAAAAGTGGCCTCAATTTTTTTTTAGTAAATAATTTATTTTTTACATAAATTATATTGAATAAAAATAATTATATATATATAGTTTTATATTAATACGCCAAAAATATATTATATAAATAATATATATTGCATATATATTCATGTGGTGTTGTAGTGGCATAGTGGAGGGAGTGTGTTGCTAAAGGTTTAGAAAGTGGGATAGGTTGGCAGTTCAAATCTCAGAAAAAGCAAAAAAATTGGTATTTTTTTTTCACGGAAGCACTTTTGGCGACTAAAATTTTAGTCGCCAAATTCAGTGAGTATTGGCGACTAAAAGATTAGTCGCTAAATGTGTGATTTAAAAAAGTGTAAATCACTATTGGCGACTAAAACGTTGGTCGCTAAAGAACTGTTTTTTGCAGACTAAAAAAATTTAGTCGCCAATACCTCCGGCGACCATGTATACGCGACAAAACGGGCGACTAAAAATTTTAGTTGGGGAAAGTAAAAACTCGACTTTCGGCGACTAATAATGGACCTTTGGCGACTAAAACTTTGGTCGCCAAAGGTGATTTTTCTTGTATTGCGGAATTGTTAGTACTCTAGTTCAAAAAATATTTTTCATTTAAAAAATATATATATTGTCAAAATCAACTAATTTTTCATTTGATTCATCAACTTTTATTTTTCATTGTACCTAATGTCAAAATAAAAATAAAAATAAAAACATTTTTAGGGAAATATACAGAGCTTAAAGATCAAAGTAGAAGTGTTATTTATGGGGTTCTCCAGTACAATTCTAGTATTTTATTATTTGCACCTTAATTTGATCCATATTTTTTACACTATTGAAAATAATATCAATTGTTAGATTTATTTAATTTTAACTATTTACCTTGTCACAATTGACATTTTTTAGAAACTACTATGTTTTATAATAATTTACACTAACCGTTAGATTTATTTAATCTTAACTGTCAACTTCGTCATATAAGACATTTTTTAAAAATTGATATGTTTTAATATATAGATATACACTTCTTATTAACTGAATTGATAGTATTGTTTGCATATAATACAGACGAACAATGCTGATCAAGCTGAGAAGGACAGGATTGATCAAAGTGACAATGCATAATGGAAAGGATCTTTGTTTAAACGTGTTTGTTCAAAAAATTTAAAATGATTTATGGAAAGAATAATTATATTTCTCTTAGATTTTCTTTTACCTCCATAAAATCATTAATCAAATCTCAATCTCAAACACAACCTTACTAAAGTTTAGCGAGTCTCTCGTTTAACGTAGTATGGAGTTTTTATGTTATGTACTAGGCATTATTGTACTTGCTATCTTATGGATTGCTGTGGTTGTGAATTTTTTGATACTTATGGTACTTTTATTATTTTATATTATTATGTGTTTGGATTAAAGATTTGAAAAAAAAATTATGATGAGAAAAGAAAGAAAAAATAAATAAAATTTGATATGTGTTTTTTTTTATTATTTATTTATATATATTTTATTTTCCTCCACAAGTCTCTCATCAAATATTTAATCCAAGCATACTCTTAGGTTTTATTTGATAACTCAAGTGGTGTTAGATAACCTAATTAAACACTTAAAATTTAATATATTAAATGAAAATTAAATAAGTCAATTTTATAATCACAATCAGCATCACTTAAAAAAATTAAGCAGCTTTTAAAACATAAGTTTAAATTTAAGAAAATTGTACGTAATTAGAAACTTATTTAATTCTGATTGAATTTATAACAACTTATGTATAAGTATCAACGTGCACCTTTATGATCTCACCATCGTTGTCGCACTGCTACAACCACTACCATTGCGACTACTACCGTTACCACTTCCACCACAACTAGCATGACTACCCTGCACCCACTATAACACCACCACCACCTAAAAGCTCGAAGAAAAATTATAAAATAATATATATATATGTATATATATATATATATATTTTAAATTCATCATGTCAAAAAAAATATTTAGTTTAACACTTGAAACTTTCTCAAATAATTTTTTAATTTAAAAAATTCAACATTCAGTTTTTAGTATTTAATTTTCAATTTTAGTAATGAAGTCAATTTGATAATTAGTATTGATATTACTTAAAATTTTAAGTAAAAATTAGGACAAAAGTTAATTTGGGCAATTATTTTTTGGTGGCAGAATTAATTTGAGGGTCCATTTGTTTTAAACATACATGTCCTTTTTGATTAGCAATCATGTTATGGTGGCGGGATTAATTTGAGCTCTATTTGTTTTAAACACACGTGACATTAAATAATTAGCATAAAGTTTAATTCAATTGACAATTATTTTTTGGTGGCAGAATTAATTTGAGGTCCAATTAAATAAACATGTCCTTTTTCATTTGCAATCATGTTGTGGCGGCACAATTAATTTGAGCTACTCCATTGTTTTAAATACACGTGACTTCTAAAAATTAGAATAAAATTTAATTCGATTAACATCATTTTCTTGATAGGCAATTATTTTCTTTAAAAAACTAGGATAAAGCTTAATTCGATTGACAATCTTTTCTGGCGGCAGAATTAATTTGAGATCCAATTGTTTTAAATATACATGTTCGTTTTCATCGGCAATCATGTTGTGGCGGCACAATTAATTGGAGCTCCATTCTTTTAAATACACGCAAAAATTAGAATACAATTTAATTTGATTAACTATCATTTTCTTGATTGGCAATCATTTTTTGTCGACGATGTTAATTTGAGGTCCATTCGTTTTAAAAACATATATCTATTTTGACAATTATCCTTTAGCGGTGCAATGCGTCACTCATAATGATATTTTTTTTTTTGTAATTTGGTCACTCAAGGTTTGGATTTGCAAAGGGCAATTAAAAATTTTAATTTGTTTTTTGGTTTAAGAATACTAGTGGCTAGCGCTTAATTAAAATATGGGGAAAATTAATCCAAGATCTTCCGTTTTCACTTTGTCTTTGTAAGAGAAGTTATTACAATTACCCATTCCAAAACATAGGAAATAAAGCTAACTTGGTAAGTTAATGAAGTAGGTGTTAGAGTAATGATAAAAGCCATATTAAATGTCATTTACGAGATGATATTCATACTTTTCTTGGATTTTGAATGCATATAATCTCAGAATAAATACTTATAATCTGATAATATAATTAAGCACAACCCTTTTACATGAATCGAATTCCATATTTTTGTGGGTCCCACACTGATGTAATAGGGTTGTATCTAATGTTGTTATGAGTAAATTATCAATATGTCATACTTTTGAGCCTTGTTATCCATTAAAACTAAGTCCTATTGATAAATTTATCAATTTCTCCTGTTTTTATGAATAAATTTACAGTGATAAATCTATCAGTCAGGACTTAAAGGTAAATAAGTTTAGTTAATATGACTGAATAATAAATGCCCCCTTTGTTATTGGCTTCTTGTGCAAGTAGAAGAATTGTTTATAGTGATTATACTTTTTAAGTTTTGAAAGTATATAATCTAGACTAGATTATTGTAATCTGCAATAAATATGGCCAGCAAAGTAACAATCCATGGAAAAATCTATTTAGCAAAGTAAATTTGATTCGGCCAATGGCTAATAGCCCCGACAAAAATTATTTTTTATCATATTTTTTAATTTGACATTGAATAATATAGAATGGAAGATGAATTAGGTGCAAATATGATTATTAAAACAAAACAAACAAAAAAAAAATTGAAAAAAAAAAGAAGAAAAAGAAAGAAAACAACTATATAAATTGGGGTAGTACACTGTTTCAATTAACCAATGAATTTGTGGTCTTAATCACTTCTAGATAAGTTTGTCCCATTAGAAAGAAAAAGCATAGCGCAAATTAAATTAAGGTAATACAACAAAGCATGCTTAATTAACCATTGATTTGGGTCAAATAAGCAAGCTAATCTCTTTGAAAATGCATTAAATTTTTTGTTAGTACAAAGCACCACCATTGCCTGCCAACTCAGGTATTTCTTGCATATGACAAAATAAGATTCTCTCTCTCTCTCTCTGTGTTTTATATCTCACTTGAAGCTTCTAATTAACCTTCTCATTTCTTGGTGAACTCTAGAATTGAGAGTTTTAGGATTTTTTTTATCTACATTTTAGTGACGACAATAAAGTCTTGATTGAGCACAAGGTGAATTTGACTTCTCAAATCTGGTTAGTCTCTCTCTTTATCGCAATTGATCAATCTTTCAATTTTTAAAAAAGTTCTTTTAGTTAAAAAATCTTTGTTTTTGAAAGTTTTCTCTCTTCATGATCTCTCTCAATCTCTCTCTTTTTTGTGTGTGCATAGAAAGAAATGAAGCCGAATAATGCTCGAACAAAGAAAGTGACTGAGGGGCCACCGGGTTGGATGGTGGAATCAAGGCCTCGCACTAATGAGAAATATCTAGGGAAAATTGACTGGGTTGGTTTCATTTACTTTGTTCTTCTCTTGAATTTGTGCCAGTTTTACACACTTTTTTTTTTTTTAATTTTATTTTATTTTATTACTAGACAAGAGTTAATATCTAGAAAAAAGATCTATGTTCATTTATTTAATTTATTTAACATGAAACAGAGTTAATATCTCTCTCTTGTGTGTGTATGTTTTTTTTTTTGTTTTTTTTTTATAAATAAACTGATAACATGATCAAACAACATCTTGGTCATTTTGAAAAGCAAAAACAAAAAATTGTTTGGTGCGAAAAAATGTACTTTCGTAAATAAATAAAAACAAAATAGATAAACATACTTTGTAAGTTGCAAGAGGTGGTAGGTGATGGTGGAGAGTAGATAGACAAATGTGGTGACAGGCAGTGTGTGTAGCAAGAGGTGGCCATTGTAGTTGGTTGTGGTATTGTCACTGGATAGCTGTTGAAAAGTGGTCGAAAGTCACCACGAATACTCCTTCATGCATAATTCTAGCATATTTCCTTCCTTTTATTCTTTAAAGTCTATTATATATCCCATATTTGTCCAAAAACTTAATAGAAAGTTTTTCGATTATGCAGTTCTATTATGAGCCAGGGACAGGCAAACAATACCGATCACATTCAAAAGCATGGGCTCGTTATTATGAAACTCAACAACAAATTGTTGTGTTTGTGCCAAAAGAGGAGGAGACGGTAGGTACTTGTAGTAAGAAAAAGAAAGGAACAACATAACTTAACTTCTTTATGCTAGATAAGCTTTGAGTTATACATTAATCACATGTTGCAAAGATAATCTTGTGGTTAGGGTTTGTAGTTATTCCTTTGATATTATGGTTGCACCTATATATATATGTGTGTGTGTGTGTGTGTGTTTGTGTCCTATATGAAAATGAATGCGCTAATACATATTTTTTTTGTCTAAAACTCATTTCAAGTTTGTATTTGAACCCTAATGATTGGCACACAAATTCTTAATCCATTCAAGTTTGATTCAGGTTGCATTTGGATTATGAATTTGTGTATGAATTTGTTGAGAGAAAGGAAATAGGAAGGGAAATGTCACACAAAAAGAAGTCAAATTTTTTTTTTTTATCACTATTTTCCTTCACAAATCTCTTTCCAAATCCTAAATTCAAAAACAAACTGCAGGTCTCTCTACCCATTGTTAATTAGTTTTGAGTTGGATTTCCATCCAAATCTTTAAATGGTATCTGGTTTCATTCATGTCTATATATCTCCTCCACACACTACTAGGTCGCATATGCAGGATGTATTGAGACTTGTCTGATACAATCTCTTTAAATTATCCAAATCTAATTCAGATAGTCTAAAATCTTGTATGATTCACATAGTCCTGAGATGCTTACACTGGAACCATCACAACAAGGAAAATGAGTAATGCTATATATAAACAGATTTATCACTAAATTTTCTTATCGTTAGACACAAAGACACGAGTCTCACGTATATGCATATTCTTGAGGTTCTCACTAGCTTCTCTTATTTTCCTCAATATTGACTTCTAATTCTAATTCACTGGCAGGCACACAATCCAAATATGGAATTTGCAAACATGAAAGACAAAACTAGAAGATTCAATGTTGGCAAAATGCCTGACTCAGTTACATGGGTTTTAACTGATACTGAATATAACAAATGGACCACTTATATTGAGGATGAAATGGTCCTAGAAGATGAGCAAATATTATGGGCTGAAACCTTTGAATTTGCAATGGTATATAAACATTGGCCTGATAGTAAAGGTACTCTCTCTACTGTTCTTCTGCCTATAATATATTTTTTTAGGACTAATTCTTGTTCCTTCTAGTTTTCATTATATCAACTGTATTGCCGAATTTTTTTCATTGTGTTGATTAATTCAATTGAAAACTTCCCTTAAGAAATTGGATTGAATTCAATGGTAAAATTACTCGGTCACTCTCCTCCAAGTAATTGAGGGATAAGGGGTTGGCAATTAATTTAAAAATATCCATTCACTGTTAAAAATAGTCTAATGAAAAGTGAATGGATTATTTTAAATATACGTGAACTTCACACCGCTTAATTCCGGCAATACCCTCACCTTTTTCTTTTAAATCCTAACCTTAATCCAAACTCGTCAGTAACTACCCCCCCGGCAGTCGCTTCTCATATGCCACCACTCATTATCTCCTTCTTCATTCCTCCTCATCCTCTTTAGATGAAGGGTTTCATGGTGGTGGGGTACTGGAGGGGTTTTACGGTGGTAGGATTGGGAGGTGGTGATGGCAACATGTACATTTGTCCTTAATAACAATTTACTTGAGGGACGCGAAATTCAAAAGGTAGTGTGAATTGATATGGTATATTGATGGTGTGTAAATAAAATCTCCCTTTTTGCAACCTACATCTTAATTTGATCCATATTCTAGACAGTGGATTGCACTATTAAAATACTTGAGTTCGAATTCCTTTTAGGCATGTAATGTTAGTTTTGCCCCTACGGGCTTTACCTTACAAAATGTAACATTGAACACATTTTAGGGTGAGAGAAAATAAAGAGAGGCTGCTACAGTTTTCAGAGAGTGAAAATGAGAAAAAAAGTGTTTGTAATTCAATAATCAATGTAGTGAATTGGTGTGGCTCCTGAGGACATAGTCACATTGCCGAACCTCGTATATCTATATGTTAATTTCATTTTCTTCTGTGATTCATATACGTGAACTTCACACCGCTTAATTCCGGCAATACCCTCACCTTTTTCTTTTAAATCCTAACCTTAATCCAAACTCGTCAGTAACTACCCCCCCGGCAGTCGCTTCTCATATGCCACCACTCATTATCTCCTTCTTCATTCCTCCTCATCCTCTTTAGATGAAGGGTTTCATGGTGGTGGGGTACTGGAGGGGTTTTACGGTGGTAGGATTGGGAGGTGGTGATGGCAACATGTACATTTGTCCTTAATAACAATTTACTTGAGGGACGCGAAATTCAAAAAGTAGTGTGAATTGATATGATATATTGATGGTGTGTAAATAAAAACTCCCTTTTTGCAACCTACATCTTAATTTGATCCATATTCTAGACAGTTATTAAAATACTTGAGTTCGAATTCCTTTTAGGCATGTATTGTTAGTTTTGCCCCTACGGGCTTTACCTTACAAAATGTAACATTGAACACATTTTAGGGTGAGAGAAAATAAAGAGAGGCTGCTACAGTTTTCAGAGAGTGAAAATGAGAAAAAAAGTGTTTGTAATTCAATAATCAATATAGTGAATTGGTGTGGCTCCCGAGGACAGAGCCACGTTGCCGAATCTCGTATATCTATGTGTTCTGTTAATTTCATTTTCTTCTGTGATTCATAGTTTTCAAGATCCATAAGGTTTAGGGATTGAACGCATGTTTAGATCCCAACACGATCCTCTTTTATATTCTGTCGAGTTCGGATTGCTCCACCTAAGTAGAACAGAAATAAGGAATTAAATGGAAAGAGGGAGCCAAAAGCTTCGCTTTAGGTAGCTTGCTTACCCTCCTATAGTTAGAAGAAAGCTCTTTGGCAGATTCTTTAGATCTGGATAGAGTCTCGCTC
Organism: Camellia sinensis; assembly: GCF_004153795.1. Lineage (NCBI taxonomy): Eukaryota > Viridiplantae > Streptophyta > Magnoliopsida > Ericales > Theaceae > Camellia > Camellia sinensis. Next base: position 266,038 of record NW_021029157.1, on the reverse strand, counting down.
AATAAAGATGTAGATTCATAAGAACACTATCATCTCCACTAAATACAATAGTCACTATAATTATTAATAAACAAGAGAGTTTTAGCCAAAGCAAACTTTAATTTTACTAAAAACCAATACATAAGTCAAAAGTTTTATTATTTTAAAATTTAAAATATAAAATTAGTTACTAAGGGTAAGATTGTCTATAAAAGATATAAACAAATTTATTCGTCCTTCATGAGGGAGGCCGCCTTCTCCCAGGGCTTACAAATTAAAAAAAGTTTAGACTATCCTTTCACTAAAAAGAGATCCAATGAGGGGGGTTTGGCCAAAAAAAACTCTATATTGGTATTTTATCATTTTTTTTTAAAATTTATTTTGTTTGGCTGGACTTGTGTGTGTTAATAAAATAATCTTATTTCAATTACGTAATGAAATTTGATAATGGGATATTATGTTGCATGTACTATAGGTATATCATACATGCATGTTATTTAAAGTAATCTTGTGTGTGCTCACCTCTTTCTTACCTCGCAGGTATTGACATGTGTCCACAGCCATGAGTATCGGACGGACTATTCTTTGTTGTTTGCTTTTGAGCATGTTAGCATAGATCTTTGGGTAATATGATATATATGTGCACCTTATTTATTTTGGACATACTTCATCGTAAACTATTTTATGATTTGTAACTAAATGTTGTATTTTGTTTCCTGTATTATGAAGTATATACTTTTAATTACACTGGGATACAGGTCGTATGAGGTTGAACTATTATAGTAAGAGAACTTTACAATTTTAGACTAAAAATGTGATTTTTCAAAAACTATGAAATTAGACACATTTTCTAATACAACCTAATTTGATTCAAAATTCACTTATTTTTTCATTGATCTAGTCTTTTTCATCAATAACAATACACAAATTTGTTTTGCATAAACCAAAAAAAAAAAAACAAAAATCTACCTTGTAAAGCAAAATATTATAAAAAAAAGATGTGAATAGAAGGGCAAAAGAAACAAAGTATAAATTTCATTGAATTTACCTTACTTGATTGAACAACCCAAAAATTCAATTATGTCAACTACATTCAACTGGAGTAGGAGAGTAGAGTCAAAAAGAGGATTCAAGATGTACTCATACTATACAAAGGGAGTTCAAGTTGATACGAGTCAGAAATCATTAATGAATTAGGGTTCCCTGCAATAATCTTGCAATGAAGGTTTAAGAGCTCAAAACATAATCAATAGATGGTTATTAGTTTAAAACCTTACAATAATTGTATTTTAGACTCTTAATCCATTATTTCAAGATTTTTACAAAGTGAATTATTTTAAAAGGTGCTAATTCCTCGATAAAAAAGGGTTGAGTTGGGGTCGGGTTTGGGAACAAAAAATATTATAAATTAAAGAATAAAACTAAATTAAAGAATAAAATTAAAGAACAAAAAATATTATAATCGGAAAACAGGTTCTTCGGACCACGAAAACGGGGATTATAGTGACAACTGGTTGTAGAGACCTCGCCTTGGGTCATTCATGAACGCCTTCACCAAGGCTTCCCCGAAACATAGTTGTGGTAAGGCCGTCCATTGAACTGTCAATCTTCACCTTGTTGCCATATTGGCACGATGAATATAGCGTTCTTAGTTTAGACCCGAACCATTAATGTTTTAAATCCGGGTTTCATTTGTATTATTTAGATATTCATACTGTGTTTCTCCTTATTTCTCATTGAGTTTGAGTATTGGAGTGTCTTGGTTGTGTTTGGAACATTCAAACTATTGTTGTCCAAAATTTGGCCTCTTCGCTCGAGCGAGCTTTGTGAGCTTCCAGTACTTTTGCAGGCCTGCAGAGATAATGGAGTGGTAGTGTTCTTCGCTCGAGCACAGCAAGACTTCTTATGCTCGAGCGACGGTCTTCTGTCTATAAAACTTCTGGGAGTGTGTATTTTGTGCTCGAGCGAAGATTCTTGCGCTTGAGCGGAACAACTTATTGTGTCTGGTCGCTCAAATGACAACTCTTGCGCTCGAGCGAGCTGTGCGTATATCAGTTCGTAAAAAGGTCATTTTACATCACTTTTTCATCTCTCTTTTTCTCTATTTCTCTCTAAACTTTCTAAAAATCCTAAGTTGAGACCCCCTCTCTCTAAAACTCACATTCTCTCTTCTAAAATACTTGGATCCATTGATTTCTTCACCCTACTCCTTTTGAGAAAAAAGTAGAGCTCATTTAGAGCTTTATTTTCATCCGAGCAAAGTTGGATTTCGACTCCCTTAAGGTTTCTCCAATCTCTCCTTGGTCTTCTAACTTCGAGTTTAGGATCCTCTACACTCTTTTATGATTTTTAACTTAGTTATTTGTTTTTATAGAACAAACTTGTGATTTTGGAGGATTTTGAACAAACTTAGGGTTTTAGTTTACAATCAAAAGAAGGGTTTTCAAATGGTTGTATGAAAAATGGTTATAGGAGTGAAAATGAGGTTGAGTGGTGATAAAATTGTTGATTTTGATACTTGAATTGGATTTTAGAAGAAAATATGTTTTGACCTAAATGTTTCAAATATTTATTTTGTATAAATAAATGGAATTAATGTTGGAAATGTGAAATTTGATGGATATTGATATAGATGGTGGAGTTTGACATGTATTATCACTCACCTTAAAATTTGGAAAGTTTATCTGTATTGGAGATTTTATACATTTGTTTTGGGCTATCAGTGGAAGATAGTTATGATTGCTATAGAAATTGCATGAGAATTAGGTGAATTGAAACTAATTTCTCATCTTTGTGCATTGAACATTGTTGCTCATTTGATACATTGCATATGTATATGAATTTGAGAAAATGGGTGAATGTTGGAAAGATGTATGTATCACCAAATTAAGTTTGCCTATGTGTCTAGGGTGAAAATCTTGAAAAATGCACATATACCTGGGTGCCGATTCCCACGGACGAAATATCCGTAAAATGGCAATAGTAGTGCTTGTATAAACTACGTTTACATGGGTGTCGTTTAACGGGTTTCCCCTGACGGAATATCCGTAAAAGGTTGTACCGGTTTGAGAATTCCCCCTTGTTTTCTATTGTAAAGAACATGACTTTGAGAATTTTGATATAGACTAAGCATGGCATTATTTTTTTTTTTGGAAAGAAAATGTAAAACATTTCGGTCATGAGCATTGCAAATGCATTTCACACTTATGTCTTTGTTAAGATTCATATATTGTGTTAGATTATTTCTACTAGGTTTTGGCTCACCCTATATGGAAAAACCATTTTCAGGTAGGGGTGCAACTCGGGCGGGTTCGGTCGGGTTGGGAGGTTCTCCAAGCCCAGCCCAAGTTGTGCTGAGACCTGCCCAAGCCCGCCCAAGCCTGAATTGTAACCCGAGGTTGTCTACCCAAGCCCGACCCGAGTTAAACCCGAATTGTCCGAGTTGCTCGAATTGTAAATGAATTTTTAGTTTTTTTTTTTTTTTTGCAGCTACATTTTTAAATTATTAAATTTGGACTCTATTTAGATTTTATTTTTTATTTTTTATAGAAAGTCATTAATACCATCAAAACAAATAATTTATATAATGTAAGAGATATGCTACTTAATTTATATAATGTAAGAGAGATGCCACTATAGTAGTCCTTACAATTTATGAGTGAAAATAAAAAGAAAAAAAAAGTAAGATTTTATGTTGTTTGTATATATAATATATATTCAATATTATTTAATGATACAAATTACTTTAATATCATGTAATGGCTAATAATTTATATATATATTTAATATTTTTATATATGTATATATATAAAATTCAGGCTTCGGGTTGCTCGGGTTGTTTGACGTCTTTACTCAAGCCCGCCCAAATTTAATTCGGGCTTCTGAATTTTTGCCCAAGCCCATACTGAATTTGAAAATATTTTGTCTAAGCCCTACAAAAATTCGGGCTGGGCTCGGGTTGCATGGGTTGAGCCCGCCCAAGTTGCACCCCTATTTTCAGGTGTTGGTGAGATGCCTCCACCAAAGACTTAGCTTGGGAGGATTGTGGAGCTGAAGGCTCCGTTTTGTTATTTTTTATTTAATGTTTGTACAAGCCTAGGGCTTTATATGTATTGAGCTTAAGATTCACTTTTGATGTAACAAAGCATTGTCTTCGAAAGTTGTAGCCTTCAGGACATTTCCATTATCTGTTTAACTTCTACTTCTTATTTTGATGTTGTCATATGCTATAGATTCAGGGTTAGGATTTATGAATGTATATTCGCTTGTGCCAACTCTTTTGTACAACTAAGTTTTATGAAATGGAAGGATATCGTACTCTGATTTATGTTGTTTTTTAATTATCGCTACGGTTGATTTAATTATAATTATTTTGGGACGTTACAACTTGGTATTAGAGCGTACCGGGTTTAAATACTTTGGGTATGTGAAAAGTGGTTATTACCACAATGGTTTTGTCTCGCTTGATAGAGACATTTGTGATAACATGCTTATGTGATTGTATGTGTATGGGATTTAAATTCGAGGATGTTGATTGGGTCTACGAGTTTCTAGAAGTCCTATTATAAGAGCACTTGATTATTGCTATTTCTAATTGGAAATCTGGCAAAGCTGCGGGACGATCATTATCCAGGAAGAAAATTCGCATACGTTTATGTGACTATGTATTTATGTAGAGTGAATTACTATTGTCCACCGTATTAGGACGTAAGTGAGTTAGCTTCGGTACATTTGCAAATGTGCTAATCTGTTTTGTTACCTTTATTAGGATGTTAGGACATGGTCGCAGTGGTAAGCGTGGTAGGCCTAGATGGTAGGAGGTGCCGATATCGGATGATATTCCGGCACAAGAAGAGGGAATTGGTTAGGCCAACATGGCCGAACCGACAAGTCAGCAAGCCATGGGCACCTTAGCCCACGAGATGGCCAGAGCTTTGCGAGAATCTATGGACATTCTTAGAGCTGATAATCAAGTCCAGGCCCATGTTGCTGAGACGGGGCTGTCTTTTTTGAAGCGGGAGTTTTTCCAGTCGAACCCGGACAAGTTTTTGGGTGATCCCAAGGAGTCACTGAAGGCGGATGAGTGGCTAGAGCAGATAGTGAAGACGTTTGAGATGCTTGGCATCGAGGATGACAGACTGAGAGTGACCTTGGCATCCTTCTAGTTGAAAGGAGATGCGAGTCAATGGTGGAAGTATGCGTGTGGGAGCATTGGAATGAATTAAGAGGTTTTTGTCAATAACTTCCAGGACAAGTTCTTATCTCCCACTGTTAGGGGAAGTTGCAGAAGCAATTCTCGCAGCTCAAGCAGTTGAACACACCGGCAACCGAGTTTGAGGCTGCCTTTACTAGCCTCTCTAGATTTACACCAAAGTTAGTGGTAATAGAGGAGCGTCGTTGTGTGGAGTTCGAGAAAAGGTTAAGGATTGGGCTTCTTTTCAAGGAAGCCAGTTCGATGATTAGAGATTATGGACGACTTGTAGAGTCGGTGACTCGTCTTGAGACCGTGATGGAAATGACGGAGGAACAGATGAAGGGCTCCAAGAGGAGTTAGGAGGTTTAAGGGGACAGTAAGAGACAGAGGGGTTTTAACCCACAGTAGTCCTAGGGAGCTTAGTCAAGGTCCAATTTTTTAGTACCGAGTTCAGGTTCTGGAAGAGGTGGTCAAGGAGATTACACTTGTTTCAAGTGTGGTCAGTTGGGCCATAAGTCTCCAACTTGCCTATAAAGAGGAGAAAGGTAGCTATCTGCATCGTCTTTGGCTCGTTCCCAAAGCCAGAGTTAGGGAAGAGGGTAGCTGATCACTTGTTATCAGTGTGGGCAAGAAGGAGATTTGAAGAGGTTTGTACTCAGTTAGGCGACACACCTGTTGTGTCTAGTTCGAGGCAGACACAGAGCCACCAGCTTGCACAGTCAGCACAGGCCTCGAGGGCCAATCAGGGAGACTCTTCGACTTAGTCAGTGCATCAGGCTTATGCTCCGAGGGGTGAGTAGGTAGAGCAGAGATCTACAGGGCTTGTGTATGCTGTTATTGCATCAGACCTAGTACCAGCACCTTCGGTAGTGAAAGGTACTTTCTTGTTATGCAATTCTATTGCTAATGTGTTGATTGATACGGATGTATCCCATTTATTTATCTCGTTTGCATTTGCATCGGTTTTGGGGTTAGAGTTGGCTCGGTTAGCATCTCCTCTCAATGTAGAGTCACATATTGGTAATGAGATGTCTTCCAACAGGGGTGTTGGGGTTGTGACATAGAGGTTGCCAGTCGCCGACTTTCTTTTATATTTGTGTTGATTGACATGTCTAGTTTTGCTGCTATATTGAGTATGGACTGGTTGTCATCGTATTGGACTGTCATAGACTGTTACCGTCAGAGGGTTACTGTATGTACCTTAAGTAGTGATTGCTTTTATTTCTTGGGAGACCGGGTGGATAGAATCTTATCACCTGTGTATGATTCGCGTGGGCAAAGTGAGCTTAGTTGTCTTCTTGCCAACTTCTTGGGTAGTGAGTGTGATGAAGTCCGAGTTGAGTTGCCAAGGGTAGTTTGTGAATATCTGGATATTTTTCTTAAGGATCTCACTAGTTTACGACTTCATCGTGAGATTGAGTTCTCTATCGATTTAGTGCCTGGCACTGCACCGATTTCTATAGCACTATATAGGTTTGCACCTGCTGAGTTGAGTGAGTTAAAGATTCAACTCTAAGAACTGCTAGATAAGGGTTTTATTCACCATAGTGCTTCACATTGGTGAGCACCGGCTCTATTTTCCAAAAAAAAAGATGGCGCATTGCGACTTTATATTGACTATCGAAAATTGAATCGGGTAACTATTAAGAACAAGTACCCAATGCCTCATGTAGATGATTTGTTTGATCAGTTAAAGGGGTCTTGTTGCTTTTCCAAGATAGACCTGAGATCGAGTTATCACAAGTTGAGGGTAAGGGAGGAAGATATCCAAAAGACGACATTATGTACGCAGTATGACCATTATGGGTTTCTAGTAATGCCCTTTAGGCTAACCAATGCACCAGCCGTGTTTATGGATCTGATGAACCGGATCTTTCGTGAGTTTCTAAACCGCGTTGTGGTCGTCTTTGTTGATGACATCTTGATTTACTCACCCTTTGAGGAGGAATACGAAGAACACTTAGGTAGTACTTGAGTTACTTAGAGCCCACAAACTATATGCTAAGTTTGGGAAGTGTGAATTTTGGTTAGGAGAAGTAAAGTTCTTAGTCCATATGGTATCCAAGGGGGGTGATTGTAGATTCATCCAAAATAGAGGTAGTGCAAGATTGGGAACAACCTAAGAATGCCTTTGAGATCCGTAGTTTCTTGGGGTTGGTCAGGTATTATCGTCGGTTTGTGAAAGATTTCTCTAGATTAGCTTCACCATTGACTAAACTGACGAGGAAAGGAATTAAGTTTGAGTGGAGTGAAACCTGTGAGAAGTCATTTCAAGAGCTCAAGGTTAGACTTACCACTGCTCCAATATTGATTATTCCGGAGAGAGGTTTGGGTTATTCAGTGTATTACGATGTTTCACGGAAAGGTTTGGGTTATGTTTTGATGCAATGGGGGAAGGTAGTAGTTTATGGCTCGTGACAGTTGGAAACATATGAGAGGAACTACCCTATTTATGACCTAGAGTTAGTGGCGATGATCTTTGCCTTAAAGATTTGAAGGCATTATCTGTATGGTGAGAAGTTTAAGTGTTTTCTGATTACAAGAGTCTGAAATATTTGTTTATACAGAGGAGGTGGATGGAGTTTATAGAAGATTGTGACTTTATGTTGCATTATCATCCGGGGAAGGCCAATGTCGTGGCCGATGCTTTAAATAGGAAATCCATTGGTAGTGTGGCTAGTATTGCCCTTCATGAATGGGAGATGTTGGGTGCTATTGGCAAGTTCGAGTTGCATCTTGGCAAGTTCGTTGAATTAGTAGCCTTATTTTCAGTAGTTGCACAACCTACACTTGTGAATAGAGTGATAGAAGCACAGAAGGGTGACCTTGAGGTAGAATCCCTTCAGGGAAAAATCACCAGTGAGAAGGTAGAGAAAGGCTTGAATGTGTATCCTGACTCAAGTGTTAAATACTGTGACCGTCTTTTCGTGCCAGGGTCTTGCCGAGAGGAAGTACTCTGAGAGTTTCACAATTCAAGCAATATGGTGCATCCGAGAGGCACGAAGATGTATCATGACCTTAGTCATCAGTTTTGGTAGAGGGGAATGAAGATGGATGTGGCCGTGTTTGAATCGAGGTGTCTTACTTGTCAACAAGTGAAGGCCGAACATCAGAGGCCAACGGGTTTGTTACAACCCTTGCCTATAGCCGAGTGAAAGTGGGAGCATATCACGATGGATTTTGTTATGGGCCTTCCTAGGACGCAATGGGGTAGTGATGCGATTTGGGTGGGAGTTGACCGGTTAATAAGTCGGCGCACTTTATACCAATACGCGTGAGTGACTCGGTAAATTATCTTGCCGACCTTTATATTAGGGATATAGTGAGGTTACACGTGGTCCCTATAACGATTGTTTCATATAAAGATTTGCGTTTCACGGTTCGGTTGTAGCAGAGCCTACAGAATGCCTTGGGCACAAGATTGACTTTTAGCACTGCATATCATCCTCAAACTGACGGGCAATCAAAGCGCACCATTTAGATTTTAGAGGATATGCTTTGGGGTTATGTTTTTGACTTTAAGGGGTCGTGGCAGAGACACTTTCCCTTAGTAGAGTTTGCCTATAACAATAGCTTCCAGTCGAGCATTGGAATCGAACCATTTGAGGCCTTGTATGGCTGATCGTATAGATCTCTTGTGTGTTACGTCGAGGTGGTTAATGTACCTTTGTTAGGCCCTGAGTTGGTTCGGGAAACGACTGAGAAAGTCGCTCTTATTCGAAAGAGGTTGGCTACTGCTCAGAGTCGCCAAAAAAGTTATGCCGACCGTAGGAGGAAACCTTTGTTTTTTGAGGATATCCCCTAGGCAGGGTTTTGATAAGGTTTGGGAAGAATGAGAAGTTATCTCCTAGATTTATTGGGCCTTTTGAGATCCTTGAGCGGATTGGAGAGGTAGCTTATCGCTTGGCTTTACCGCCATAACTTTCCAGGGTCCATGATGTGTTTCATATTTGTATGCTTCAGAAGTATGAGCCGGATCCATCGCACGTGTTGGATTAGACCGGTAAATGAGAATGCCTCGTATAAAGAGAGACCGGTGAGAGTCTTGGATACTTGAGACCAAGTCTTATGAGACAAGACAATTCCTTTGGTGAAAGTATTGTGGCGACATCACGGAGTCGAGGAAGCAACTTGGGAACATGAGTTGAAAGTCCGTGAGAAGTATTCGGATCTATTTGTTAATGTTTAACGATGTATTGAAACTTTTATGATGTTGATATAATATAAACATTGTATATGTTTTAGAAATGTGAATTGTATATTCAGTATTGAAAACTTGTTTATTAAGTTGATAAGAATGAATGAAGAGAGATCGTAGGCCAATCAGTGCCCACAACAACAGGGCATACCCAAGAGGTCTTAACCGGCACCCATCCTTGGATGGGCCACTAGTTGCTAGGAATCTGTCGAGCGGCAAGAGACTTTATATGAAAACAGGCCACCAAATTACTACAAAATGGCCAGTAAGCTTGTGAATAAGCCTGAGCTTGGCTTAAAACAGGAAACCAAGGCCAATGATTTTAACGCTTGATTTAAATTTTCTTGGACGAAATTCCTTAAAGGGGGGAGGTTATAGCGTTCTTGGTTTAGACTTGACCAGTTGATATTTTCAATCTGGGTTTCATTTGTCTTATTTAGATACTTATACCGTGTTTTTCCTTATTTCTCATTGAGTTTGAGTATTAAAGTGTCTTGGTTGTGTTTGGAATAGGTTGGTTGCTAGTTAGTACAAAATGTTGTTGTCCAAAATTTTACCTCTTCGCTCGAGCAAAGCTTCTTGGGCTTGAGTGAGTTTTGTGAGCTCCCAGTACTTTTGCAGGCCTATAAAGATACTAGAGAGGTAGTGTTCTTTGCTCGAGCAAGACTTCTTGCGATCGAACGACGGTCTTCTGTCTGTAAAACTTCTAGGAGGGTGTATTCTGCACTCATGCGAAGCTTTTTGCACTCGACCAGAACAACTTATTATGTTTGGTCGCTCGAGCGACAACTCTTGCGCTCGAACGAGCTATGCATATATCAGTTCGTAAAATGGCCATTTTATATCACTTTTTCATATCTCTCTCTTTCTCTAAACTTTCTAAAAACCCTAAGTTGAGACCCTCTCTCTCTAAAATTCACATTCTCTCTTCTAAAACACTTGGATCCATTGATTTCTTCACCCTGCTTCCTTTGAAAAAAATGTAGAGCTCACTTAGAGTTTCATTTTTATCCGAGCAAAGTTGGATTTCGACTTCCTTGAGGTTTCTCCATTCTCTCTTTGGTCTTCTAGCTTCGAGGTAGGGATTCTCTACACTCTTTTATGATTTTTTACTTAGCTGTTTGTTTTTATAGAACAATTTTGTGATTTTGGAGGATTTTGAACAAACCTAGGGTTTTGGTTTAAAATCAAAAAGGGGTTTTCAAATGGTTGTAACGATCCAACCTTTCACATGTCATCGATATTGTCTGCTTTGGGCCACGCCCGCACGGACTTGTTCTTTCCAGTGGGTCACCCATCTCCAGCCTAAGCATGTTTAACTGGGGAATTCAGCTTAGGATTTCACCACCCGGGAAAAGGCATCGATACTATATAAGGGTCCAGGTTTTTTTCTTTTATAGCCTATGAACTCCTCCCTATTCCCAATGTGGGACATCGGGACCTTACAATCCACCATCCTTAGAGCTGCATATCCCCACACAGTAGCCTGCCAGCTCATAAGCCCGTCTACATGTACCGAGAGACACTAGGGACCTACACTCAGTACTCTGCAGAGTTGACTTTGATACTATTTTTAACACCCCAACCATTCACATGTCATCGATATTGCTGCTTTAGGTCACGCCGGCACGGATTTGTTCTTCGTAGTGGGTCACTCATTCCATAACTACTACAGCCTAAGCACGCTTAACTGGGGAGTTCTACTAGGGATTTCACCACTCGAAAAAAGGCCTCGATACTATACAAGGGTCCAGGTTTTTACTTTTATAGCTCAGAAACTCCCCCTCCATTCTCGATGTGGGACACCAGGACCTTACAATAGTTGTATAGAAAATGGTTGTGGAAGTGAAAATAAGGTTGAGTGGTGATAAAATTGTTGATTTTGATACTTGGATTGGATTTTGGAAGAAAAAGGGTTTTGACCTAAATGTTTCAAATATTTATTTTGTATAAATAAGGCCAAGTTTGGGAAGACTAAATAAGTGCACTTTTTGTCTTTTTAGACTAAAAAGTTGAGGTTGAAAATATGAATGTCTGGGTTAACTTTTTGACTTTTTATGGAAAAATGTGTAATAAAAAATTGTAAAAATTGATTTGTAGGAGAAAATTAGAATTGGGAGTTGTGCAGCCGTAATTGTTGACTTTTGGTGAATAGTGATAACTTTTTAACTTTTTGAGTAACTTTTTGGCTTTTTGACTTTTTGGGGTGTTCCCAAACTTGGCCTAAATAGAATTAATGTTGGGAATGTGAAATTGGATGGATATTGATATAGATGGTGGATTTTGACATGTATTATCACTCACCTTGAAATTTGGAAAGTTTATCTGTATTGGAGATTTTATATATCTATTTTGGGCTATCGGTGGAGGATATCTATGATTGCTGTAGAAATTATATGAGGATTAGGTGAATTGAAACTAATTTCTCATCTTTGTGTATTGAACATTGTTGCTCAATTAATACATTGCATATGTATATGAATTTGAGAAAATGGGTGAATGTTGGAAAGATGTGTGTATCACCAAATTACGTTGGCCTATGTGTACAGGGTGAAAATCCTGAAAACGAGCGTATACCTGGGTGCCGATTCCTACAGACGAAATATCCATAAAATGGCAATAGTAGTGCTTGTATAGATTACGTTTACATGGGTGTCATTTAACAGTTTCTCGCGAACGAAATATCCATGAAAGGTTGTACTGGTTTGAGAATTCCCCTTTGTTTTCTATTATAAAGAACATGACTTTGAGAATTTTGATATAGACTAAGCATGGCATTTGTTTTTTTTGGGAAAGAAAATGTAAAACATTTTGGTCATGAGCATTGCAGATGCATTTCACCCTTATATCTTTGTTAAGATTCATATATTGTGTTAGATTATTTCTACTGGGCTTTGGTTCACCCTATATGAGATACCAATTTCAGGTGTTGGTGAGATGCCTCCACCGAGGACTTAGCTTGGAAGGACTGAGGAGTTGAAGGCTCAGTTTTGGTATTTTGTATTTAATGTTTGTATAAGTATAGGGCTTTATATGTATTGAGCTTAACAGTCACTTTTGATGTAACCAAGCCTTGTCTTAGAAAGTTGTAGACTTCAAGGCATTTCCATTATCTGTTTAACTTCTATTTCTTATTTTGTTGTTGTCACATGCTATAGATTTAGGGTTAGGACTTATGAATGTATATTTGCATGTGCCACCTTTTTTGTACAACTGAGTTTTATGAAATGGAAGGATATCGTACTCTAATTTATGTTATTATTTAATTATCGTTACGGTTGGTTTAATTATAATTATTTCAAGGTGTTACAATGAAACACATCAAAATTTTACAATCAATACTGCAACGTTGTCAGACAATGAGAGTATTAATATATATGTGGGGGTTCAAAATGATGCATAATGCAGAAATAACATGAGATAGAGTTAGCAAACACGTACGAGTCTAGTTCTTGTTGGGGAGATTTGACAACTGCCTTAAGCGTACAGTCAAAATCTTTAGCTACAGCGACATCGGCCAACGGACCCCTTTTAAACAAACATTTCGTGCAGTCAACCACTCATTGTTTCTGTAAATAATGAGTTCTGTAAGTTGGCAATATTGGTAAATAACAAATAATTTAAAAAGTCATATCCACCAACCAACCACCTAGTACCATTTTCAATGCTTCTATGAAATGATCATCTCGACTGCTTTTCCATTGTCTCATTGAATTGTAATGATGCCATGTCCTGCATTCTGAATTATAAACCATGATCGTCTAATGGTTTGAGTAGTATATTGGGAAATGTATGTATCTGCTTTCTTGGGAAGCGTTAAATTGGACTTTTAGATATCGGTCTTTGGATGTCGGACTTGGGTTCTGCATCATGTCCTGCACATGTACATTATGTCTAGTGCAGTAGCATTTACAATATATACATATCATAAAAGGGAATTGGGAGGGTTGTGTTACCATATCGAACATATACTACTATAAAAGTATGATCGGTCTGGATATTTAGTTTTCGCAGCTACCCTCTTCTGTAAATCCATGAGTATATTGGAATATACATCAATTACCTAATGGCCAGAATAATATGTAACTAGTTAGTGGTAACAAATAACACAATTTCAGAGATTAAATTTAGTGGTGAATAGTGCGATATTTAAATATACGACACTTACACTCCCGTTGATGCCTGATTGTTGTACCAAAGCCTGCACGTCCATGAAATGTACGTGGATGCCACGCCCTTCCCCGCCCCATACTATAGCTCTACAATAATAGGAAATCACATAAAACAATTCAGTACTATTAATTGTTGTTTGTAAAAAACATATGATACATCTTGGAACTAGGACCTCACCCGTCACCCTTGAAACTGTATACATCCTCCAGCCGTTTCTGTTCATCTTGACTTAGCATTTTCCACACAGCGTGTCGGCTGTTCATTTTGAAACCCGCCCACATCTTCTTCAGTGTTCCATCCTCATTAATGTCAACCACATCCCCAACAACATCCACATTTCCCTTACTCATATTCAGTTGGTGCTTCACATATGCAACTATACGGGGTAGTCGTAATCTGGTAACCTTCATTCTCATCTCGCTTTCTCCTTCACACGTTTAACTAAAGAGGTCATTTGTGGGCTAACTACGTTCTCAAAGCAAAACTGAGGGTATATAATTTCCACACATTCCCCAACGCCGACATTGATTGTCACACTGGGCCCTTTAAGGTTTGTCTTCATGTTAGTTGAGGATGCACCTTTTACATTCATATCATTGCAATTGACCCTATCACAGACAGACAGTGAATTATGTAGCGCCAAGTTCGTATCAAGAACATTCATAATCTGCTCCTGTGGACTCGCCTTTTTCGCGCCCCACCTTTCGGAAAGGTTTGAAAAGAAGGCCTCACAATTCGGACTCTTGCGGTTCCGAATCTAGTCTCGCAAGTGCAATGTGAAACTGATAAACACCAAAGAGTCCAAATTCGACAAACCTTTTGGAAAATCGATTTTAAATCAAATTATGCCAAAATTGGACTGCTTTACCAGATACAGAGTCGCCACCTAAATATTTTGTTTTGGAAAAATTTAGGAAACCCTGACTCGTGCCAAAGGCCACGTGTCCGTCATCATCAAAGTTGCCTCGGCTCTGGAACTTGGGTACGTGAGGAGAAGGTCTAAAATCATTTTGGTCAAAATCATTTTAGTCCAAAAATGGGGTGTGAGGTTGGGATTTGGAGCTCCTTTTGTCGAAGAAATCAAACATTTGCATAGCATAACCTTCACAATCAAGTAAGCAATCAGTGGCACCCAAGTTTTAAGGGTGGTAAAAAATGGGGTGTCTACAGTTGCCCCTCTTTGACAGAACTCGGAAGTCATGAAATGACATGAGTGAATGTCAAAGCCCAGAGACGACCCATTTTTTATGACAAGGCCGAAGACTTGGACAAATAAACAAAATGCAAATGCAGTTGGTTGAACTCGAGGGTTGCCTACATATCCCTTTGCAAGGAATCAAACTAGTGTAGTTTAGGGGAAGAATGCAAAATGATACACAATATAACAAAACAATGACAATAATATACAATGCAAAATCAAACCACGAGCAGTGCGAAACCACACGAATATCATAAAGGATTGGCAATGCAAATCAAATCACGTTTAACACAGAAAAGGTGCCGGAACCCTCAAACCATGCACATGCAGAACTATGTGTTTCACAGAAAGAATACAGAGTACAAGTAATTGGGTGGTGTGATATAAGTGAGGAACGATCTGCTGAGGAAAGATCGTGATCCTAAATGTTGAATGTAACAAAACAAAATATGATGCAATGGATGCAATGGATGAAGCAAATAAGGTATAGGCCGAACCACATCTTACCTAGAAAAGGCATGGACACAAAACAGACCACGTCTAATACATAAAAGGTGTTGAATCCCTCAGACCACAATTTTATTAGTGGAATAGGTGCGTACACATTACCACAGAACCATGCTTCAACGAAGGAAATATATGAACACATGCCAAACTAAACTTAACATGGAAAGGATGCAAGTGATAAAATGGTATGATGTAATCAGCGTAACAGATAGTGCAGTAGATGCCAAATGGTGACATACTCCAACCATGTTGGAATCATGAGAGGAAGAAGAACAAATCCCAAACACGTTGAAATCGTGTAAGGAAAGGAACACTCAAACCACGTTGGAATTGTGAGAAGAGGTCCTAAGACAATTACTTAGGGGCGCGTTCCACATAACCTGAGATAAATTCCAAACACACTGAAATAGTGTGAGGAAAATAACACTCTAACCACGCTGAAATCGTGAGAAGAGGTTTGAAAACAACTACTCAGGGGCGCGTTCCACGCAACCTGAGATAAATTCCAAACACACTGAAATCGTGAGAAGATGAAAAGAACACTCTAGCCACACTGAAATCATGAGAAGAGGTCCTAAAAAAGACCAATCAGGGACGCGTTCCACGCATCCTGAGATAAATTCCAAACACGCTAAAATCATGTGAGGAAAGGGGCACTCTAATCACGCTGAAATCGTGAGAAAAGGTCCAAGGAAAAGACGTCATAGTTCCACGCATCCTAAGAAAGCCTCGGGAGACAACAATCCTAAACATTGCTCAGCGTGAAAGGATAAATGATACAAGATAACACAAGATGCAAATAAATGCAATACGTGGATGATATGATACGTGTTACAAGCAATGTAGTGCATGATACTTAATGAAATGAAATAAACAAACAGAGCGGTGCTTTGAAAAGCACTTCATGGGGTAAGTGGCAATGAATCACTCTACTCTGACAGGGATCTCCCATTTGTGTTCTTCGAACTCTTACCTTCAACTCACAGTTCAAAGGCCCTCAAATGTTGACACGGGGTAACCCCTGTATGTAGAAGCCACAGATGCTTCGTTTCTTTCTGATCATATTCACAACTTTCCCTATTCTCCAACGGGGCGACAAAATAAGTTGGTTCAGTATCCAGAATTGAGGCGCACACATGCTATCTCAATCTATGGGGCTGGCATACAGATTTCAAGCTGATGATACACCCCTGGGTATTTAAACCAGACTTTAGTTTCGAAAATTCCAAACCTTTGTGTTTTAGGCATCGTCATTCGAACTCTAGTTTCCACCGTTGCAGTTGGTCTCCTAGGAACTCATTGCAAACACAACCAAGATGTCTCTGGAAGGGAATGGTACTTAGGGAGAGCACTTCTGATCGCTATTCTGGCTTGAAACAGGCTTGAGCTTGAGCTTGAGCTTGAGGTACACTCATACTTCGGAGCATTGATAAGGCTTGAAAAGGTACATCTGGAATGCAATCTCGAAATTTGCTGAAGTTGAAACACACTCAGATGCTCCGATTTTCCTTCTTTTCTTTCGTTTTGTAGTCTGGAACCTAGATAACTTTAGTTAGGTCCTTGTTCTATTGTTCTCACATGACCTGGGTTAAATCCTGCAGTTTTATGAAAGAACAAATCCTGTTTTGCACATATGTGGAGAACGACACAGCACTCTGAGTACAAAACGATTTATTTTTGAATTTGAAATTGAGAAATAAGTTTTTGATCGGGTATTGAGCCTACAACTGACTACAGTACACCACGACTCAACAAAGAGAAAACAAAGGTAAAACAACCTAAACACATCTATTGACACTCGAAATGACTCAAAATAAAAAATCAAGACAAGCAAAAACAACAAACACAACACTCGAAAGTGTTCCAATGGCGAGAGACCTCTCAGTTCACGAGGAGCCTGTTTCTCTGGGTTTTGTTTCCCACCCTTTCTTATTTTTTATTCTCATATCACTATGGCACTCAATCTCTATTTCTTTGACAAGCCTTTCTTCACTTTTTTCTCTCAGCGCACATCTCTCTATTCTTTAGTCTCTCTTATTTTTTATCCCTTCCCAGGTGTGGTTGGTGATTAAACAGGAAGTTGTGGGATCTTGCCCCTCGTATTCTACTAGATTCTCATTCTTCCGCTCATAACTAGTGAGCTTTCCCACAGAGGGGTTGTGATGCGACTGGCTGCGCAGCAGATCAGCATTTGACATCGGTTGACAACACCCTTAGCTTAGCTTGACCGAGATGAATTACAGCAATGTCTCATCGGCCTGATATACAATTGATTGGTCTCACACATTACGTTTTCTACGTCCCCATTCCGGGTCAGATGCCAATTTGAGCGTGATCATCCATATGAGGGAACCGAATATCCAGCTCCAATTCTAGTTCATGTTTCATATTTGGCTTGATACCTCACTGCTTGGAGGCTGTGAGAGCTTTTGGCCTTTTATTTTTAGCTTCAATTGTGCCCTTGCTAGCGAGTATATTGATAACAGAGGAAAGACAGAAAACCTGACTCGATTGTGCCCCTAGTTCATCATTTTGACCATTTTTTTCAATTTGCTTTATGCTAAAACAATTTTGACCAATATGAGAGTTAGATTAACATGTTTGTTCAATTTTTTGATTTGAAATCATGCAAGTCAGGTTGTGAGTACTAAAAATTTTCTATTTTTGGATCCAAGACATGATCTAATTTTGGAAAAAATGGAATAATTTTCGAGAAAATTAGTTAACCTCATTAGAAATCCTCAAAAATTATTTTTACAAATGGCCATTGCTCAATCAACGCGAAATCTACTCTTGAGATACACAATCTCAGATCTGAACTTTATTTGTCTTGCAGCTGAATCTTGTAATGGAATAGGACAACCGAATTCGAATGAAGACAAGCCAATTTGCACATGGATAAGATAGCCGAGTTTGAACAAGGATAAGCCAATCAACATGGATGAGCCAAGCAGGCTGAAAATAATTGGGCCGAACTTTAAGATGAAGTTGCCTACGTATCCCAAAGATGGGAATCAGGCCGTACGTAGTTTCAGGTTGAGGTTCACTCGGGTGTTGACACTCTCCTTTTGCGCTCTAACTTTTGCCAAGGCCGCCCTTTCGAGTTTTCAACCTTACGAGCTCTGTTTTTCTTTTCTTTTCATTTCTTCTTTTTTTTTTCTTTTCTTTTTCTTTTTTTTCTTTTCTTTTCTTCTTTTCTTTTGTTTCTTTTCATATTTCATTTTTGTTCTTTTTCTTTTCTCTGCTCTAACTTTTGCCTGGGTCGCCCTTCCGGGTTTTCGGCCCAGCAAGCCTCTCAAGGATAAAAAAGTTTAACTTGTCCATGTTGATCAGTTTTCAGATCTCGAAGCCATCTGAATCCAGGAGAATAGCTGATGTTCGCTGATGATGTAGGAGTCCATCCAATCAGGTCTGAATTTTCCCCTAGTGTTGTGGATAGGAACTCGATTGTCCTATCAGCAATAAATTTTCTTCTTTCAGATTCTGTAATTTGGCTTTTTTGCTAGTCTTCATTAACTTGAGAAATGACTCATCTTTGACTCTTCGAGCACATCTGACATTTTTGCCCCTAGTTCAAGGGCTACTTCTGATCTAGCTTTGCAAGCTTCCTTTGATGACATCTGACCTTCTTGCCCCTAGTTCAAGGGTTGCTTCCAATCCGATCATGCAAACCTCAGATTGTGATGGATCGTTAAGCATTCTGAGTCAAGGTTCAAGGTTTAGAAGCAAAGGGGTCGAGTCTCGAGACTGAGAGTGATCCTATACTGCACAATCTCAAAATCAATTCTACGCATGTCTTCGTAGGACAACGCAAAACATTTTTGAAAACCTTTAATAAAGCGACTAGTCGTTTGGGCTCCTCTAAAGACAATGTAGAACCAATCTGGATCAAGCCAGGATCCTTCTCAGTACTCACATTAACAAACATGATCTCATTCATTAAGGGCTTAGCACGCCTCTCTTTCTCTTAATTGATCAAATTTTTATAAATCTCAAGGAATTCCTCCTTCTTTGTTTTCATTACAGTGTTAGAAAAGTTTTGAAAAACTGAGGTCAATGCAATGATTTCAAGGCACAGAAAAGTAGGTGAAAATCTCTGCCGTTTTATTCAAGTCTCTCCAAGGACGCAACCTGGCTGCAGAACACGCAACCATTGGGGCAGAAACAGTACGCAAAGAAAGAGTGTAAATATTTACAACACAAGAACAAGAAAGTGATGTCCGAGGTAACACCCTCGAAATTTGCCGACTCTAACGCAACAGGACTGACTCGATACAACAAGACAGACCCAATATAACACAACAGAACTGACTCAATACCCAAGTCAGAAAGTAAAATAACCAACATTTGCACATCACTCAAAACAGTGCGTGCCATCCTCATATTTGGAGTAAACTGAGCGCCATCAATAGGTGGTTCATCCCCCCAATCAAATAGTCACATTATCCCCCAAGTTCATTGATCCAGTACCGATAGACTTTGTAGGACTTGGTGCGGCGATGACCCCGTTGTCAATCAAATCTTGTATTTCATGGCAAAGACGGAAACAACTGTCAGTGTCATGGCTAGTTTGTTGATGCAAGGCACAGTACTTGGCCGGATTATGCTTAGCTGAAAGGGGATCCAGGAGAGGCCGAAGGTCAAGGGGTTTGAGATGGCCTTGTCCTACAAGGATTTGCAAAGCTTTGGATGAGATAATGTAGAACGGGGTGAAGACCCTCTGGCCTCGGGGTTGATGCTTCGAGGTTTGTGAAGTTGTGTTGGATGTACTGACAAAGGGGTTGGCAGGTGCTGACTGGGTTTGATGATCTCTTCCGAGTGTAGGATTGGAGCTAAAAAGGGCGTTTCTGGTACGACATCCCTTTTCCCGGCTTGTCCCTTGATTTAGAATGCTCTCATCTTGAGTGGCAAAAGTGCCACCCACAGTCTTTGCAACAACTGCAACCACTTGCTGTTTGTTTAGTCCTTCAGCCTTTAAAGCCTTAACAACCCACAGAAGGTGTTCATGGGGACCAATGCCTGCCCCTACCTTGTTCTTGCCATTTGCCTCCATTTTTTCAAGGGATTGGCCTTCTTCTAATGCAGTCTGTCCCAAGATTAGGGAGCCTTTTGGTGCAAAATTTCTGGCCCGTGATGTGGTTAATGATGGAGCCAAAATTCCAAAGGCTAAATCTGCCACAGTTCTTTGCAAATCTTCAATCATGTTCACTGGCTCAGAAGTAGTGGGTTCATGGGTTTGAGATGATTGGGGTTCAAATGCATCCATCATACATAAGTTCGTATTTTCTGGAATGAACACCTTCAGGCTTGGGTAAATGGGCTGGGGTGATATATATGCTGGGGTTATAGGTAGATGGTAGTGTATGAATTAAATTGAGGTGTGGAGATGATAGGTTAGGGGTGGCCTGAGGTCTTTTTAGTAGAACCATGATATCTTCGTCAATAAGATCCTGAATCTTATGACAGAGGCGGATGCAGCGGTTTGTATCATGATCGTGTTGTTGATAATTGGCACAGTATTTAGCTGGGTCATATCTTGGTGGAAGAGAATTTGGAAGGGGTTGGGGTTCTAGGAGTTCTAGGTAGCCTTTTTCTCGTAGCATTTTCAAAGCTTGAGAGAGAGTCATGTAAAGAGGATGGAAATTTCGGACTTGGGGCCGAGTTGAAGTGGTCGGTTTTTGGCCATTAAGAGGAGTGGCGACCGTGTTTACTTCTGAGCATTTCACAGCTGTGCTATCATTAGTAACAACGTTGGAACTGCGAGCAACATTCTTCTTCAAAGGCTCATCATCTTCCACAAAGATCCCTTATCTGATGGCATCCACGATTTGAACCCCCGTTTCATGAAACTCTGGAAAGGTAAACAGAGGTAGAATGATCATCTTCTACAGCAACTTGCCATGCAGATTCTGAACAATCATCCTGATTTGATCTTTTTCAAAAGGCCTTGTAGTTATCATTGAGGCCTTCGCTCTCTATCTTGTCGTGAACTCTGAGAAACCCTCATTTAGCTCTTGGTGGGTGACTTCGAGATCACGAGTTGTGACCTCAATCTGTGTGTTGTAGGAGTATTGAGCAATAAAGGCCTTAGCCATCTCTTCCCAATTCTGTTTCACAGAGTCCTCCAATTTAGCATACCAGATTGCAGCTATCCCAGACATGGTTCGGCCGAAGAAAGACAACTTTTGGGCTGGGGTCAAACCCATTGGCCTCAGGATATCAGAAAACAGGTAGAGGTGCAACATTGGGTCTCCAGAGCTGTCGAAGCGGTCGATATGCGGCATTTTAAACCACTCCGGTAAGGTAACTACAGATTCAGTATACTCGTCTTCTAAATCCGGGATGGAGTTCATTCCTTATGCTCGTTTGAATAACTTCTCTAGTTTATTAACCTTAAGTGTAGTTGGGTCAACCTCAAATTTAAATGGAGCTTCGGTTTGATAGACATGAGCTTTAGAGGTCTGTGCTAGGATTGGCTCCGCCGGATTGCCCTGAGTCTCTTGGACATTAGCAGTACGGGAAGTGGCTCCAAGTGTCGGGTTACCTGTGGGAGGTGCATGAGATGCAGAGGCCGCGGCTGGCTGTGGCCGTTATTGTTGTAGCTGTGTTATCACTTCGGCCTGACGAGCCGTGACTTCAGCCTGAAGGACTCCGTCTTACTGCAGTGCCTCGACTACCTGTTGCAGGTGCTGTATTAGTTTTTCTGCACTGGCTGGGGGATACTGAGCCATGGGAATAGGTGATTGATCTTGTGCTGAGCTGAATGCAGACAACTGTTCCCAGACCAAACTAGACCCAGGTGAATTGAGGGGTGACTGCTGTAGAAACTGCATTGGTGAATTCTGGATGAACCTCCTCCTTCGTCTTGTAAACGATGGGAGTGAGGTAAACAAAATTTGCTTCTGAACAATTTTCAACCTGACAAAGTCTATCGACACAAGTCCAAAGTACCTGGGGAGATATTGGAGCCTTCTGAAGCTATGGTTCCAGGACTACCTTGCAAAAGAGAAAACCGACAACATCTCAGTCCAATTTCACTAGAACGGATATGATCACAGTGACTGTACTTTTTACTGAATTCTATCCCAAAACTGATACCCAGACTTACAACTGATACATACTTTCCTGCAGAGTTTCTCTCTAAAAACATGTATCAAGCAATTGAGAGCCAAAACACCCCTATGATGGATAAGGTTACCCTGTCCTAATTTCATCAGGAGCTAGGGGTTCATTACGCAAACAAGTAGTTTCAAACAATTCCTGCATTCGGGTGAGCAACCCGTCCTAGTTTGGAACAGTCTCTATGGATTCTGATATGCAACTAGGCCGATTGGTCAAAAAGGATACCGCCGCAAGACTACCTAATATACCTCTCACACCTAACACCGAGAAGTGAAAGGAGGATCAAACGGTACAGCGGCAGTCCAGATCCAAGGGTTGTGTTCCCATCGTGGCAGAGCCCGCAATAGGTCAGCCTTTTGGAAAACTTTTCCAAGCAAGCCTCTGGCAAACCGCTCAAGAATAGCAGATGGCAAACACTGTGACTTAGGCGCACCAATGCAAGTGCATTGCAAAGAAATACGTAAGTGTAAATAAACCAACACATCATGAGTTCAAGTCAAGTTTTTGAAGTCCCCACCAGAGTCGCCAGAAATTGTGGACTCGCTTTTTTTTGGGCCCTGCCTTTTAGAATGGTTTGAAAAGAAGGCCTCATAGTTCGGACTTCCGCGGTTCTGAATCTAGTCTCACAAGTGCAATGTGAAATTGATAAACATCATAGAGTCCAAATCTGACAAACCTTTTGAAAAATCAATTTTAAATCAAATTATGTCAAAATTGAATTACTTTGCTAGATACAGAGTCGCCACCTAAATATTTTATTTTGGAAAAATTTAGAAAACCCTGACTCGTGCCAAAGGCCACGTGTCTGTTATCACCAAAGTTGCCTCGGCTCGGGAACTTGGGTACGAGAGGGGAAGGTCTAAAATCATTTTGCTCAAAATCGTTTTGGTCCAAAAATGGCTGTGAGGTTGGGATTTGGAGCTCCTCTTGCCGAAGAAATCGAACCTTTGCATAGCATAACCTTCACCATCAAGTAAGTAATCAGTGGCCCCCAAGTCTTAAGGGCGGTCAAAAATGGGGTGTTTACAGCTCCCCACACACATACTCTGTTGTGCCCTCAGCAGATAGGTTGGAGTTCATGTTGGCCAACGTATAATGTCGCGAACTACTGTTATGTTCCAATTGTTCAAGCCCACATTTTATGCTGGCGGGACGGTCATATGTTGTATTCATGCTCGGTGTTGAATTTATTACTGTCTGAGTGACTTCATGCGCCTTATGGTCGTCTACTTAGTCTTTTAATCTGACGATGCTTTCTTTTAACACATTAACAACCCCAGACAGACGTTCTATTTCAGCGTCTTTTGAATGTAACACACTGTCGAAACCCATGAACATATTCGTGCATTGCACATTGATCATCCATTCCATAACGCTCACTCTCCCTTCCAGCTCTTATACATGTCCGGTCTTTTTCTCGATTCGGTCTCGAGCTCCTTAATCCTAAGCATTGCTTTTCTCAGTCCCTCCTCCAGTGTTTCTACTTTGTTACCATTGCCATCCTCCACAGGTGTGCTGGACAGATCAAGCAGGTTGAGAAACAAGTTTGGCACCGCTTCACTTGCAGTGAGAATGTTAACTTTAGTCCTGTCAATCCCTCTTGCAGAGCTGGTATTTGCGGTTGTGGTTCCCGAATCTAGTTCACTCTCAATATGACCACCATTTAGGGAACCCAATTTCCAACAATCCAAACTTGGTTCGACATGTTCCATATCAACAGCATCATGTACATTATTGTTCCACATAACCATTTCGGGGGCAACATCAAAAACCTCTGTTGCGTCGACATTCCCATTATCGTTTGCCCTCTTTTCCACCGCCGTCACATTGATGTTCAGCTGATAACGTTCAAGTATCATCCCTGACAATTTTTCACATTTCACCTGCGACAAAACACAGAACGTCACCCATATGCACCAGGACAAAAACTAATCGACTATAACATAAATGTTTATTTGTCAAACCTCGAAAACACCGTCCAATAATTTCATCTTGCTGATTAGTCTACTAACATTCCAATTACAAAATCACAGAAAAAGTTTAGGCCGCTTAGAATCGATTAGGTTGGTATGTTTGCAAATGAAGAATTTGGAGTAAAAAAAATGGTGGACCAAATCATTACATGCATTAGCAACCAGTACTGCATTGTGCACATACATATATTTAAATGTACATAACATTTGTTGAACAACTTACCAGCAATGCGGCCATGCAACTAGTCACCTTTTCTGGCCTGTTGTGAGAATCATTTAGCAACCCGATCAGTGTATTCTGGATTGCGGTTGTCCAGTCATAAAGTTGTAGCGTATCAAGTTTGTCGATAACTTGGACGTTCCAAATAAAAGCTTCGCGCAGATATACAAGCATAACAGCTTCGCAACATCTTTCTCGTCAGCTGTGGTGACCCCCGTAATGCCTTTAGTAGCAGATCTTTGATAGCTTTGGAGGATATCCGTCTGATGTTCCAACAACATTGCTGAATAAAATTCAATGGGAGTTTCAACCCGTAGTTCAAGTCCAATTTTTCCCGCCCACATTGTATCCCAAAAATAAGTCTTATATCACTATTGTGTAGTGGTATGCCTGACCCCGAATATAAAACTTCTCGTCTAATGGATTGTACTTTTGAATAATTCGGTACACCATATCGTCACATTTCTTATACGTTTTCTCTGTTAGGTGGTACGTCCGTATGGAGTCGATCATTAGCCAAAATGGTATTTTTTGCAAATGGTGTATGTGCCCTTCACCTAGCTCAATTTCAACAACTGTTTTATTGACCCCAGCCATATTTGAGCGGTACATTAGCTTTGACAGATCAACAACCGTTTTTTTCACAACGACAGTACTTATTTTTTTCTTCTTGAATGGCAGTCTGTTTGTCATTGCACTGCCAATTTGGCCGACGTTAATTGAAGGAAGCCCGTATCACGCATATTTCTACATGTACTCTGTCA
This sequence comes from Camellia sinensis, assembly GCF_004153795.1. Classification (NCBI taxonomy): domain Eukaryota; kingdom Viridiplantae; phylum Streptophyta; class Magnoliopsida; order Ericales; family Theaceae; genus Camellia; species Camellia sinensis. The sequence goes on along the minus strand of NW_021029157.1, from coordinate 240,710 downwards.
CGTTGGTTTTTGACGCAAATGACCTGTCACATTTAGAACCAATTTAGTACAACATTTCTTCCTAACTCCAGTATCAAACCATTAACAAATCCATCTGTGCAACTACTGTGTCCAATTGTAATAACGATCTTAAACGGCATACACATTTCAATGTCACCAAACATTACGTACAAATAATGCCAAATAAAAAATGCAGTACACATAAATTATTCAATGTCACTTCATTTGTTTTTCTCAGTTCATTTAACAAACTAACATTAACCTAATGTGTATGACCAAAAGCGCCACATTCACATGCTCAACGCAAAAAGGGCGCAAGGACGTGTAAGACATATATGATTTGTTAACATATCACATGCAAAAACATCATTACACAGCAATCAATTGTAGACACCCCATTTTTGACCGTCCTCAAGACTTGGGCGTCACCGCTTGGAACACTCGGTGATTATCCATGTTTGTGTTCGTTTGGAGTTCCCGGAGGTCTCGGCTACGCGCCTTGCCTCATAATCTCCGAACTCGACTGTTTAGTGTCTGGTTTGGCACCAAACACTTGTGTTTTGCCTTGAAGGGGCAGGGAATACCTTGTGAGGCATCCCCACACACCACCGGCAGTGGCTAGAGGTCACCGGCTGGTTTTTGCTGCCATCGGCAATGTATATTGCCGGTCGGCACTATTTGTTGCCGGTCGGCACTCAATTTTGCCAAAATGGAATTTTTGGCCGGCCGACTACTGTGCATCTGCTTTTGCAGATATTTTAAGACAGTTGTCTTGCTTTTTGCTCCTCTCCATACACGTGTATGGAGGGATCTCTCCCTAGAGAAGCTTGTCTTGTAAGCTTTACAAGACAAAAGCCTCTATAAAGAGAGGGCTTCTCTCTTGTTGCAAGGGTTGGACACTAGAGATATTTTAGAAAGTTTAGACATCCATTCTTAGGGTTTTGAGCTCTAGGGTTAGAAACCATACACTTTCTATCTCTCTTTTTACCCTTGTGTGTGTTAAATTGTGTTTTAGTCCATACTATTGCACACAAACACCTAGTGTTTCACCTTTTTTTGGCTCCTGAGGTTCTAAGGGGCTGATTTTGGTGTTTTGGTGTTGGATTCAAGCCAAGGAAGGCCATTGGAGCATCATTATTGAAGAGGTCTTCAAGGGTAAGAATCTCACCCCTTTATTCCCCATTTTTTGCACCTTATTTCTACCTATCTTAAAATCGTTTTTGAGCTTAGTGTATAATACAAAAAAGTTCTATTTTTAGACCCTCTTGATTGTTTATTAAGAGTGTTTTGTGGTTTGAGGCTGTTTGACCCCTCTTAGGCCTTGAAAGGCCTCATTTTGAGCCATTTTGGGTGAGTTTCGAGACTTTGGTGTTTGGGCCTCTTCACCACTGAAATCTTGAGGGATTTCAGTGGTGGAGATGGTGCCTTGAAGTCTCCAAGAGGAGAGGGCCACCCCCTCTCCTTGTTGTCCTTGAAAAGGACCATTTTTGGCCTCTTGAGGGAGCACCTAGCTAAGCTTCATGTTGACCATGCCTTGGCTGCTTTTTGTGCTTAATATGTCATATTATGCCTTTGTTTTTACTTGGTTTTGGTACACCATGCATGCTTAGCATACCTACCATGTAATGCCATGATATTGCCTTAATATGCCTTAGGTTGTTAGCCTTATGTGTGTCTCTGAAAAAAATGGATGGTCTATTTTCGGAAACACACTTGTCCATTTTTTGGAGGGGATTTCTGCTCTCATGTTATGAATTCGTACAAACACAGGTTTTGGAGGGGATTTCTGCTCAAATGTACATTTGAAACGAGTAAAGTGAAGGGCTGGAGATGCCTTTAGGCATATTCAATGTGCATGTCCAACTAGACATATCGGACAAATATTTCATATCCTTACTCGAGTGTCGAGTGTCTGATATGGTTAATTAACAAATTTAGAAGAGCACGTGTAACACAAGTTATGATTTTCATTATTAACACAAAATTGAAATTAAAAAATAAAAATAAAGAAATAGGGAATAGGAAAGATAGTGAAGGATTACTTCAGGTTATGCATCATACTTTCTTTTTTCTTTTTTCTTGACAAGTATACATGTCATACATAACTTTATTTTCTAAGGATCCATTATTGCATAGCTTTGAGTTGGTTTTGTGAAAGAGAAAGGAATCGTGAAATCAATGTGCTTAAATTATTTGTAGCACTCAAGAGGATTCACATTTGTTGTATATCACTTGAATATAAAAAGGCATTGAGTGCAAGTTTAGTGCATCTTACACCTTTGCATTGCAGCACCTACCTTTCTTATTTTCTTCATTTAATTCGGGGTCATGATGGGAGATAGGCAAGATTTGTACCAACTTTTCTACTTCTTTCTACAGTTTGTTGTGGTTCACCATCTCCCTTTCTCTCTCTTTACTTTTCTTTTCTTTCCCCTTACTGTTTCTGAGAATCACATTAGACCTCCACAAAATTGGAAACTCAACTTTATTTTGTTAATTTTGTCCATTTTTTCAAGTTATAGCACTGATATTGATGACCTTGTGTAGTGATACATACATTACTAGGATAAACAACAATGAGTATCAAATAACAAGAGGAACAGTAAGTAATTTTCATGTTG